>JANHGB010046581.1:0-20475 GCA_026283785.1 Coracopsis vasa
GGGATGGAGCATCCACAACTTCCCTGGGCAACCCATTCCAGTGCCTCACCACCCTAACAGGAAAGAATTTCTTCCTTATATCCAATCTAAACTTCCCCTGTTTCAGTTTTAGCCCCTTACCCCTTGTCCTATCACTACAGTCCCTAATGAAGAGTCCATCCCCAGCATCCCTGTAGCTCCCCTTCAGATACTGAAAGGCTGCTATGAGGTCTCCACGCAGCCTTCTCTTCTCCAGGCTGAGCAGCCCCATCTTCCCCACAATTGTATAGACAGCATGTAGGGCCGGTCTCAATGACAAGGTTTTACCTTCCAAAACCCTCCCCTAGAATAATGATCCTATATGGTCAGAGTTTTACTGACAAGACTATGAATTCCCTCCCTTCCCTTCTTTTCTGCCCTGTTTTCCTGCATTAAAAGATGCCAGGTTATTCAAATTATAGATTAAGCTTGGTTCTTTTGTAGTTGAATCTTAAGGGGTTCCTCTTCCCTACTCAGAAGAAGACAACAAAGCCATGCCTGCATGTGTATTCTGCTTTCCAGACAGGGGATTGCCCACCTGGCTATCGCTGCCCTCCAGGGACTGGATTCCCTTTCTCCTTCCCCTGTATGCCAGGCTTCTTCTGGGATAATTCCAGCACAGAGGGTGAAGACCCTTGCACACTGTGTCCACCTGGGTACTACTGTGACTCTCCTGCCATGCCAGAGCCCAAAGCTTGCCCAGCAGTGAGTTGTTCTTTCTTAGTTAGCTCATGGAAGAAGCTGGTGTGTGGGGGTCTAATAGAAGAGCTTTAAGTGCTGTATTAAGCTGACTTTGATATGCAGGGCTTTTACTGTGTGGAAGGCAGCTCTAAACCTGAACCCTGCCCTGAGGGGACATACAGTAGCAAGAAGTGGCTATCTGGACCCTCGAAGTGTAGCCCATGTGCCCGTGGGTTCTACTGTGCTGCTCCAGGACAGACTGGGCCAAGTGGCCCCTGTAAGGCTGGATTCTACTGCCAGGGCAGAGCCCTCACTCCAGTAAGTCTTGTGCCAAGTTCTTCTCCTCCTTATCTAATTGTGCTCCAGTGTGGTAGCTCTTTCCCCACTGTGATGCTTTTTATTAGCTCGGTGACTTCAAGAGTCACAATTCTGTGCTGCTCACATAGAGTCACAGAATCAACTAGGTTGGAAAAGACCTTTAAGATCAAATCCCCAAGTTGATGGCATGAGGACCGTTTGCTGCCCTCAAAGGGAGTGTAACCACGTCATATCTGTCCCTCTCAACACCAACATCCCCTTAACTGAAACCAGAAGTTGAGTGGATGTGAATTCCAGTGGGATTGCTGCTGTGAAAGCATCCATATTTATTGTTCCTGTGTTTACTGCATTTCCCTTAAGTAGGGATACTGTCTGTGCTCTGCACAACAGACGATGTCTCTGTTTTCCTGTCTTTCCTTAGGATGATGCTGGAAACACCTGAACCCTGGTTACTCCTTGTTTTGAATGATGCCTTTTCCAATTCCAGCTGCCCACAGATGGTGTGACAGGAGACGTGTGTCCTGCTGGGGCTTACTGCCCACCCGGCTGTCCTTCACCCATCCCCTGTCCTGCAGGGACTTACAGCAACCTCAGTGGGTTGAGAAGCCTCCAGGAGTGCTTGGACTGTCCACCTGGGTGAGTGTCCTCTCCAGAGAATATGGCTCAGCCCTGTCCCATTGCAAAGGGATTGTTCAGCCTTCAGCTTAGTTGCTCCAGCAGCCCATCCTTACCATGCAGAGCAGCCCCTCTGTTCCAGGGCTCTGTTCCCATGTGCTGCCTGAGTTCTCCATGTGTCAGCAGATTTACAGCAAGGGATTTACATTGGCTGAGCTGTCCCCCAGCTTCTACTGCTCACTGGCTCTGTCAAGGCTCCTGTCAGTGGTGCAGCATGGTTTCACCCAGCAGCTCCTGCTTAAACATCCTCCCTAATACTAATGTTATATTAGCAGATGGTATCACTCACCACCCTGTTGCATTCCTTTTAATGACACCAAAATGACATCACTGATTCTGAAGGCAAAGAAATGGATTGTGGTGGCTTTCACCTCTCCGTGAGTGTGCATTGAGTATGTGCAGCTTAAGGCCAGTGAGGGACAATGGCTTTCAGGTGTTGTAGGTGTCCATGAGGTGCAATCCAAAGCTCTGAGAGAATCCAAATTCAAAGAACTATCCCTCTATTTTTTCACTTAGCTCTGTTTTCCCAGGAGAGGTAGGCAGGAAAATTGAGCAGGAGACTGCTCTGGAATTCCTGTTTTGTGCAGAAGCTGGAGGGAATGCCAGCAGAGTGGCTTTCTTAAGTGTTTTAGGCCAGAGCTGCAGAGGAGGTTTGAAGAAAACCAACATTTGGGTGCTTGTATGGCCTTCAGTCAAAAGTAGATGCAGATGCTGCTCCCTGCTTGTAGAGGGAAGGATTCTTCCCAGGATACAGCTACTGAATCTGAGAGGTTATGGTCCTTAAAAACCATGTGTGAGAAGTGACACGTATCCTCTGTAACGCCTTTTCAAGGCCTGTAAGCAAACAAGAAACGGGTCTCCAAGATTCCAGATAGACAGCAGGGGTATTTTGTACTGAGACTGTGTTATCCAGTGACAAAGGGAACTGTTGTACCCAAAGTGTCTGTTTTTCCCCACATAGCCTGTATTGTGACGGGACAAATAACCGAGCTCCCTCAGGACCCTGTGAAGCTGGCTACTTTTGCACAGGAGGTGCCAAAAGTGCTCTTCAGCAAGTGGTGATGGAGGGGCATTATTCCTTACCAGGAGCTTTCAAGCCAGAGCCATGTCCCCTTGGCAGCTTCCAGCCTGTAAGTCTGTTAGTATACACTGGGTAATGTACTTGGGGGGGGCGGGTGGGCATCAGAACCCTTGGAAACTGTCAAGTGGGGGAAGAGAAACTCAGGAGGTGTTTGTAAGTGGTCAGCTTAAGAAAAGCGGACTCGGGGTTTCTCCTGTATTGGGTAATCACCACCTCCTTTGCTTATACCCTGCAACAGAAGAACTCTGTGCAGAACTGAAAAGGTTTGGGTCAGGACATCAAGTCCATCAGTCCAGCACTGTTGTCTATAGCTCACTTGGCAGTTTCTCTGTAGTTTTCTTGCATAGTGCAAATGTAGAAGTGGCTGAGGAGGCTTCAGCCTAGCATGGGTGTGTTAACATGTGCCTGTGCATACTAAAACAGCTCTGTTAGACCAGGGCTGTGCTTGCCACTGCTTTAGTGGTGGAAGGTGCTCTTCACATCTCACAAATCTGTTGCATTTGACTGCAGTTCATTTGCTTCAGGGTGCTTATTCTGTAGTAGGGAGTTGGGAGAGTCTGCAAAGTTCACTGATTCATGTGGCAAGCAGCAATACCCCACACCTGCAAGTGCTTTCTGTGTTCCCTCTTTAGGCTCGTGCTCAGGCTCTTTGCAGGGACTGTCCAGAGGGTACATTCTGCAGTGAGCCAGGCCTGGCTGCACCCCAGGATTGTCCCAAAGGACATTTTTGCTTGACTGGAAGTTCCTTCCCTCTCCCATGTCCAGTGGTAAGAGTCAAATGTGAACTTGGGTTTCAAGCAGTGATTTTCTGCAGGCTCCCAGCCCCTTGTCAGAGGACATTCACTGGTTCTCTCTGTGCAGGGAGCCTACACTGATGTAGTCAGGGCAGGTTCTTGCAAGCCCTGCCCAGCAGGCATGTACTGCAGCAGGGCTGCTCTGACTGAACCAGAAGGACATTGTCAGCCAGGGTATTACTGCCTTCAAGGTTCCAGCACCTCCTCACCTGTGAGTACTGAATATCTCACATTGCTTCATGCCTTTTGGCACTACAAAACCTTTTATAAACCACATTAAGGTAATTTTCCATGCTTCAGATGGGGCTGCCAGCTGGAGATCTCTGCCCACAAGGACATTATTGCCCTGCTGGCACAACCCACCCAAAAGAGATGCCATGTCCTGCTGGCACCTGGAATGCACAGAGAGGAGCCCAGGATGCCACTTGGTGCCTGCCTTGTGCCCCTGGGTTTTTCTGCAACATGTCTGGCCAAGCTGCTCCTGGGGGACTTTGTGCACGAGGTGAGACAAAGCCAGAGCTCCTTTAGCTTCTTAAAAATTCACTTGGTTCTGCATCAGAGACAGGACTCAAATGTTTTCTGCTTTAAGGCTATTACTGCACAGGAAGGACAAAGACTGGAAAGCCAGAGGATGGGATCACTGGAGATCGTTGTCCTCGAGGACATTTCTGCCCTGCAGGCTCAGCAGCCCCTTCTCCCTGCCCCAGTGGGGAATACAGTAATGCAACAGGTCAGGAACTGGAGCTTTGCAACTTGTCTGTGACCTGGGGGATGTAGAAAGCACCAGTTGTGTTCCTTGTCTGCATCCGAGAATGTCCTGAGAGCTGCTGGCCATCATCAGCATTCAGTATTGGGGGAAGTAAAGAACGGGGTCAGGGAGGTGCTGGTTTTTAACTCGTGTCACATGGGGGATGTATTTCACCCTGGCAGACAGCTCATGTGTAAGGATTGAAGCAGTAGGTGCACAGACAGCTGGCAAGCGGTTCACTGGCTTTCCTTGCTGGTCTGCCTATGGTGAGGTGTGGAGGTTACTGGCACTCTGGGGTTGGTGGAGTTAAGAAGCTGAATCAAACTCTCCTGCTTTGTGTTTGAAGGGCAGTTACAGCAGGAGGGCTTACAGAATAACTTCATTTCCATTCCTGCTTCCTAAGGCAGAGGAAAGTTGTGTACATGGTGGTTTTCTTCCATGTCGTTACATGGTTCCTTTTAATTCCTCTCTGTCCTTCACAGGTCAAGACAAATGCTTCCCTTGCCCTGCTGGGTTCCACTGCTCAAATGGCCTGCGCCATCGCTGTCCTCCTGGCTTCTATTGCCCTCAGAACACTGGAATCAGCTTTTATCCCTGTCCCCCTGGGACCTACAACCCCTCCTATGGACTCAGCCAGGCTGAGAGGTGTCAGCACTGCCCTGCAGGTGAGGAAATCACTCTGTCAGTGTAGAGCAGTGTCTAAGAGGGTGATATCCCTTTTCCTAAGCCACTGATGATGCATTTTTCACCTGTAGGGAATACAAACATCAAAATACACGGTCCACGAGGTTCCTTATCCCACTGATAGTGTTCCCAGTGAGCCACAGGTTTCCCTGAGGCTCTGCAGAAGGTTGGGATACACTCAGGGTTTCCCAGAGGAGCATGATCTGGGTTGGGATGTGGTTTTGTCCCTGTTGTGCTGATGCTGAGGGACTGGCTCTCTCAGTCTTCCCTTTTGCCTCCTGATGAGTGTGTGCAGCACAGCAGCTCTCCCAGCTTTTCTCCCTCTTTACCCATACTTGATGCTATTTTCCCTCTGTGGTCTTCCAGGGATGTTCTGTGGAGAATGGGGATTATCCTCTCCAAGTGGTCCCTGTTGGCCAGGATTCTTCTGCACAGCAGGTATTGAATTTAGAGCTCACAGGGCAAAAAGAGAAGTGAAAAGGAATTCCCTTTAGGAATCAGGTTTTGTACATTCTTTATGCAATCTCTCCCAGTTTTTTATTGCAGACAGTGCCAGGGTAGTCCTGAGGAATAAAGCAATGTGATAAGGTTATCATCAGTCCCACCATCGGTTTCTCTAGTTAGATACCTGCTTTCTGAGCCTACTAGAAGGACCTGGGGGAAAACTACAAGATGTAGACTCAAGAAAGTTATTCCCATAGGGATTTGACTGTTGTGAGCATGTTTCCTGGCAGCTTGCAGCATAGAATAAAGGCTTGGATTTGTAGGAACAAAGGACTACAGATAGGAAGATGGTGGCAACGTCGTTCAGTCCTCCTGCACCGTATTCAGTAGCACTGGATGTTCTCTGTGCTGCATGCTGTAACCATGCTGCTGAGGATTAGTGCTTGACACCTCTCATGGGACCACGGGTCCTGAGTTTGGGTGATTTCATAAGGATCCTGACATTTACTTTACTTCTGAGTTCTTATGTGCTTGGAATTACTAAGAAGTCTGAGATGATTGCTGAAAACCACACAAATACAAATTTCCTAGAGGCCTGGCTTTCTGGTTGTGACTGGTTTGGGCAGCTCATCCCTTCTTTGGGATCTCTTTCAGGTCAAGTGCAGGAGGCAGTCAGCTCTGTTGTGATCAGCATTCAGATCCATGCTTTGCGATGTGGATGACAGGCTCCATAGACGCTCTCACTATTCCCATATAACTTAAATAGCTTCTGTACATACTGGCCCTTCAGCAAACAGATGACTCTGGGTTTAGCATGGAAGGTGGGCATTTGAGGTCACTTTTAGTCCTGGTTGCAGCAGTGGGAACTCAGATGAGTTTATTCTCTTCTGGGTATGCTTTCCTGGCTATACACTGGAGAGTGATGACACATGCCAGGGAGGAATTTTGTGAGCTACAGTTAAAGCTATATAGGGATTTACATGCAATTGTATCATGTGTGGTCTTTGTCTCCTTCTCCCTGACATCTCAGCTTTTAGAGGAGTAGGTCTGTGGTGGACTAAGCCATCCAAATGGTTCCATTTCCCCCTGGTACTTGCTGTTACTCCATTCCACTATAGATTGGCCTAAGTAACAACCAGCTGCTCTCTTCTTTCAGCTGTGGAAATGTTTCTTTAGGCAGGAATAGCCTCCCATGTCATTCAAGATACCTGTGGTTTACCTTCCTCATGTAGGAGCAAGTGTCCCGAACCCTAATGGAGCCACAAACACAAGCACTGGTGGTCCATGCCCCCCTGGCCACTTCTGCCCAGCTGGCACAAGCGTCCCCCAGCAATGCCCTGTGGGCACTTACTCTGACAGGTAAGTAGTCTTCTTGATTCTGCTGATGCTCATTGGTATTATCCTTTTCTTTTTGGTTTCTCCCTTAGTCCTTTAAGCAGCAAAGTACAACTCAGCAAGGCCCATTAGACACATATTTGCATTGACCATAGAAGCCTCAGGGGTGCTTTCACTTGTCCAGAGCTGTAGGTATCAGTGGTCTACTGCTGAACTTGTGCTCCTGCCAACAGAAAGCCTGCTTGTGTCCCTCACCAGGCTCTACAACAGGCAGGACTCCAGCTGCACAGCGTGTCCATCTGGCTATTACTGCAGCTCTGCTGGCCTCACAGCACCCTCAGGACCCTGCTCAGCTGGCTACTACTGCTTGAGTGGATCTTCCTCACCATCACCACATGGTGAGCTGCGCTGGGTGAACGTTGGTGTCTTCATTTGTCTGTGTCCAATAATTAGGGGGTTTGGCACCAGGCAGTTCCTGTTGTGCCTGTAATGGACGTAGCCTGGTTGCTCCTAGTCATTTTATTGTGTCTCAGGAATAAGCATTTCCAGGGAAGAGTTCCAGATCTCTTACAGTCAATTCCGTGTTCTCCAGAATTCCTGGTAGATGTGAAGCAGAGCATTTAGAAAGCTGATGTGTTCAATATGATTTGTTGTGGCTTTGCCTGTGAAGCAAGGAGGGAAGAGGCATGGTAACACAGCATCAAAGAATTCCAAAGCTGGGATACTGTGGTCATTCTGGTTACTGTGTTGCTCTGTCTTCCTGGATCCCAGAGAAGACAGCGTCTTTCTTGGTGGACCTTTGTTAGCATTGTCCCTCTCTCAGCAGCTCCCTTTGCGGGCCATGTTTTTGTGCTTTCTATGCTCTAGGTACATGGGAGAAAGGAGGTCCTTGTCCTGTGAGCCACTTCTGCCCGGAAGGAAGCAGCTTTCCCTTGCCCTGCCTTGCAGGGACTTACAACAACCTCACCAGACAAGCTGCGTGCTTCCCTTGTGCTGCAGGCTACTACTGCCCAGAAAACACCACCAGCTACAGTACGAACCCTTGCCCAGCTGGCTTTTACTGCCCCAAAGGTGAGATGGGCCCAGGGGACAAGGCAATCCATGGGCCAAGAAATTGTCTCTGTGCACCAAAGGTTTAAGTGTCAGTCTGGTTCTTCACAGCAAGAAACCCCAACCCTGGAAACCACAGATATGGCTGTTGTTTGAGCAGTAAAGGCAAACCAAACAGCACTATCTGCTTAGCCATGAAGGGCAAGCTGTGCACTGTGAAGGTCAGCAATGACATAAACTGGCAAAGATGACCTCGAACCATAGGATGCCACATGAAGTGATACAGCAGGATTGGTAGCCAAGATAGTATTTATAGTCCATAAAAGCTATTTGCTCTTTTTATTCCAAAGGAACCAGGTTTGCTACTGAGTTCCCCTGTCCGCGGGGCTACTATAACCCTGATCCCATGACACAGAGCTTGGATAGCTGCTTGCCCTGTCCTCCTGGGCACTACTGTGGGAAGGAGAACTTGACAGCTGCCTCAGGCATGTGTGATGCAGGTGAGACTGGACCTCTGTGGCTCTTGCATTGCCCAGCACTTGGGAACAGCATAGTTTTGGGAGGCTGATGCTTGTGTCCTGCAGCAAAGCCATCCAGGATGGGGTATTCATGAGAATTCCTGGGGCTCTGTCGTTGCTAGAGCTTCTCAGTCGTGTTTCTTGTTCTCAGGTTGGTTTTGCATCTCAGCTGCTTGGACCTCACGGCCTTTTGATCTGGATAACTACACCAATGCCAACTGCCTCTGTCCAGCCACTGCCACTGGAGGGAAGTGCACAGCTGGTTTCTATTGCCCCAAAGGAAGCCCAGAGCCAGTTCCTTGTCCCCCAGGGTTTTACTGCAATGCCTCAGGTTTGTGTGTTTGGAGAACAGGAGTGATCTGGTTTGAGGGGAGTTAAAATAAAGGCATTTTGTGGGCAGGGAAATGTTTGTTATTTCAGAACTCATTAGAGGACCCTAAAGCTAGTTTTGCTTCTGGGTGAGAAACTGGTTTTACCCAGAATTTGCTGTGTGTCTTCAAGTGAGTCACTGCCTCCACGGCCATCTTCAGAGGACCAGTGGGAGCACAGGTCGCTCTAGGTTCATAGACATGGAGTATCAGGGTCTCCTGACAGAATTCCCTGTATTCTGTGTACCTGCAGAGCCTGCAGATGCTGGGATACAGACAAAACATTGCTTCATTTTCTCTTGCTCCTTTTCTGTCCTTTCAGTATTCCTTCCATGTGTTAAACAGGAGCTGATTTTATCCTGATATTTCTGTAGAGCTGTCATGGTGCTTGTGAGATGCCTTTGGTCTCTTCCAGAGGGATGCTTCAAGTGGTTGTTTTTCCTGCTTTCCTTCCTTTATCTTACTGCTTTGAGTGCCATTATCCCCTCTGTTTTCCAGGTCTGTCTGTGCCCAGTGGGGAATGTACTGCTGGGTTTTACTGTAAAGCTGGAGCAACAATCCCTAACCCAACAGACGGTGTGACTGGGAATATCTGCCCTGGGGGCACTTACTGCAGTAGGTACCCAGCATCCATCAGGACTAAAAGTTTCATGTCACATAATGTCTGAAATACAGAAAATTTCCTGTCATGCAACATCTGAAGCACTGGGGATGATTTTGGGAGCGTGGTGGCCAACTTGCTAGTGCCTAAAGACTCTGATTCTTCCCCTAGTTCTTTGAAAGGGGGAAATGATAGATTTGTTTCAACACTTAAACTCCTTCATCTTTGGATTGTAATCAACTGCACCTCATTTTCCCTTGTTAAATGAGGCTGCTAATGTCAGACCTCTCCTATGCAGCACTGTTTGAGCTCTGCATGAAAAACCTGGCTTCCCTGATCCTGTTTCCATGCTGCTGCACATTCACCCAAACCCTGAATGCAGCAATGACCTCCTTCATCTTTCACTGGTCATTTCTCTCTGTCTTGCTTCTGTCCTTGCAGCTGCAGCATCAGCAGTACCCAAGCTCTGCCCTGCTGGCACCTTTTCCAGCCTCCAGGGGAGGAGAATGCTTTCTGAGTGCCAGCCTTGCCCCTCCGGCTTCTATTGTGAGGAACCTGGCCTCACTGCTCCCACTGGAGAGTGCTGGGAAGGTAAGGCATGGATAAACAGATTGAAAGTCTCTGGGCACATGCTCAAAGGAAGGTGTGTTTGTGTGCATTGGACAGGTTCAAATGAATGTGTGAGTCAGTGGTTTAGAGAGGAAAAGCCAAAGGTGGGAAAGCCATTCCCCTGCTGGGAGATCTGCCCGGAGTCGAGAAGGTGCTGTAGGCTGTGCAGGCATCCAGGAAACAGGAGTTCTGTTTTCACAGTATCCAGTTAGTATTCCATGCATCGTATACGAGATGGCTGCTTACTGTTGACTCCTGAGCCTTCCTATGGGTGCAAGTTTAGAGACTTGCTGCCTATCTTGGTGGTTTCCCTCTCTTGACTTGGAGAAGAGCAAGTTCTGGCTTTGTGTGAAAAGGCCGCCAGAGGTTAAAGCAATTCAGACGTGTGTGCCCGGGAGAGCCTGTTCTCTCCTAATGAGCAGCACCTCAACAGCTACCATCTCCTAGTAGCTATCTCCTAATGTCGCTTTCTTTCCTCTGCAGGCTATTACTGTGACAGCCAGCAGGGGCCAGTTATTGATTTTACCCTTTACCCATGCCCACGAGGGTTTTACTGCCCACCAGGAACAAACACCAGCACTCAGTACAGCTGCCCTGCAGGAACCTTTGGACCAAGGCAAAAACTGAAAGCAATCACAGAATGCCAAAGGTGCCCACCAGGAAAATACTGTGAATTCTCTGGGCTTGCTGCCCCAACAGGTATATTGCTGCTCTCCTCAGTATATTCAGTGTTGTTAGAGTCACAGGCGCTGAGGGACTGGTGTTAGGACTCTAGGGTGCTGATCTCAGCTTAGGTGAACTATCCCATTTGCTTATCAAGAACTTCTTCATATCTTTTAATAGATTCATGTATTTTGTATCAGTTATTCTGTTTTCTAGGAGATTGTGCTGAGGGGTTTTGGTGCAGAAGTGGTGCCCGAGTAAGAACCCCCCAAGATGGAGAATCAGGACTTCCTTGTCCTCCTGGTCATTATTGTCCTGAAGGTAGAGTGCTTTGCTAAAGCAGAGCTGTTCATCAGTCACAGAAAGCATGAGGTGATGTTTCCTCACTCAGCACAATGTATTTTGCCAGGTGCCCCACTTCCATTGCAGTGCCCTCCTGGCACATGGGCTGCTGGTGAAGGCAGCAGGAGCTTGCAGGAGTGCCAGCCTTGCCCTGGGGGATATTACTGCAATAGCTCAGGGCAGAGAGCCCCCTCAGGACCCTGCAGCCCAGGGTGAGTAGAAGAGCACACACATTTACATGCTATGTTGTAAAAAGAGGAGATCTACAAGGGCTCTTCTTAGCCTTATGGAAATGAAGGATGTTTTCCTGGCTGCAGGTACTACTGCATCTCTGGGGCCCAGTCCTCAGCTCCCTCTGATGGCCTCTCAGGAGCTCCATGTCCAGTCAGTCACTTCTGTCCTCTCGGATCCAGCAGTCCAGCTCCATGCCCCCCTGGCTCCTATGTGCCACACACCCATGGAGAGGAGTGCCATGCTTGCCCAGAGGGGGAATACTGTGTCTCTGGTGAGAAGCCACAGCCGTGTCCCAAAGGTGAGTTAATGTCCTGCTTAAATGCCTGACTCGTCTTTGATGTTCCAAAGGCTGCTGATTCTGGTCTGTTCTTCTTTTTCCAGGGTATTTCTGTCCCAAGGGCATAGCTCTTCCTTTTGCTTGTCCAGCAGGGTCCTATAACCCTTCACCAATGCAAGGCAGCTGCCTCCCCTGTCCTAAAGGGTAAGGGTAAGACACTGAGTCCCCTACATGTGAGTCCCTTACTCGCACATTTTAGGTGTGAGTAAGGGATTATTAGAAACAATTGTTTATGCAGTCGTCATGGAGAGGTGTGTGATGGGAAAATGAGTTCTTTTACCACTGAAAAGCACTTGTCTCTGTGAGGAAGCAGAGCTCTGTTTAAGCATGCTGCAGTTGATTGTGGGACCAGGCAAAGTCCTAAATCCAGGTATAACTACACTGGAATTTAGATCAGAAAGTTATTTGGAGCAAGGAAACCACTAGCACCAGAAACCTTTTCCATGCCTAAAGTTCCCTTGGCAACAAGCCTGTTGAAGGGGAAGAGGCTCTTGGGTATCATCTGATGCTGAGTCTGGCTTTTTCCTGTGGGGATTCATCTCCAATTACTGCCTGGATTTGACCTTGATTAACTTTTACAAGTTGATGAATCCCAGCCTGGCTGTGTTGTGACTCAAGTTAAGGAAATTATGTCTCTGTGGCTTTTGCAATTATGCCATCAATTTGGCAGAGGAGGAAACAACTCAAACTGTAGTAAACTATGCATAACTAGGTCTCTTGTGGTCAATACAGCACATTAGACTAGCTAGTCCCACCACTAAGTTATTATTCAGGTATTTATGGATAGAATGTTGTTAGAAAATGTCTTATTTCTTCTCTTTTTTTTTAATGTCTCTTTGCACTAGGTTCTTCTGCCCCCCAAATTCCTCTTCCTTTATGGAGAATGAATGTCCAGCTGGCCACTACTGCCCTCCAAGTACTGCTTCTGCCACTCAGTTCCCATGTCCAAAGGGAACTTACAACCCCCAGACTGGAAGCAGCCTGAAGTCTCACTGCACCCCCTGTGACCCAGGTAAGCAGCAGATAAGGACATCTCAATATGACAGGAGAATGCATGAAAATTGGGAATGTTCTTGAGCTTCAGGGATGTCTTGTGTAGCTTGCTCTCTGGAGTATCTGGGGTGTTTTCCTGCCCCTACTAATGGCATTGCATTGCTTTCTCAGGGCACTACTGTGCACTTGTGGGGCAGTCCCATGTTACAGGACCTTGTCTGGCTGGGTTCTACTGCAGAGGAGGTGTTTCTATTCCAACACCTATAGATGGTCTTCTGGGGAACACATGCCCAAAGGGGACTTACTGTCCTATGGGGTCTGCCTTTCCACAGCCGTGTCCTCCTGGTCATTACAGCAACTCAACTGGGAATACTAGGATCAAGGACTGTCTCCTATGTGATGCAGGTACAATATCAAAAGAAAGGATGAATGAGATTCTAGCCAAGCACCAGCATTTCTAAGGCTCCTGAAACACTTTGTGGTTCCAGAGCAGGCAATCATGAACAACTGCTTTCTTGGAGAGAGATACAGGGTAGAGCATAGAGAGACTGAATCTGCACTGCGAACTTCCCTTTCCACCTTCTCTCTAGGTGGTTTTGTACTCGGAGATCATAAAGTCATAGAATCACAGAATGGTTTGGGTTGGAAAGGACCTGAAGATCATCCAGTTCCAACCCCCTGTAGATGATACAAGGAGTGCTGTTTGTTCAGGCATGTAAGCTCTGTACTTGCAGCTAGTCTCAGTGACAGCATCTCCAGGAGAGCAGATGTCAACGCCATCAAACATGATGCTTCAGTGATTATTTCCTCATTACGTACTTGCTGTTTGTCTGTTTCGTGTGACCAGTATCATTATGGTCCTTGTGTGGTCCCTCTTCATTTCAGGGTATTTCTGTGATGGGACTGGGCTTGTTTCTCCAACTGGATTGTGTGAGGCTGGGTTTTACTGCAGTGGAGGAGCCATTTCTCCTAAGCCTCCCAGGGTAAGCTGTGCTTGTACTGGGAATAGTGTAAAATGTATCTGTGGAGCTGAAGACCATAAAGTCACCTTAATTCTTCTGCCCCTGGTTGAACTGTCCTTTAACTACATTACATTGTGTATTGGGTGCATTGGTGCATCTGGTTTCTTGATAGCAAACCGGGCAGTTGGCCTTCTTTCAGCTTTTACATCTAAAAGCTGACAAAAAGAACTCTCTATTTGCATACTGCTGCTGCAGAGCAGAGTGGAATGCTGTATCAAATTAGAATTCCAGAGGTTAGGAGTGCAGGAGTTTGATGAGAACACTGCATCTGTCAGCCCTCCTCCTAGGCAAAATACAATGAGAATCTTTAAAGGTGATCACTCAACAAACACTGGGTTATGCCCCAGCTCTCTGCAGACTATGAGTGATGAAAGGGTGGTGCCATCTTCCAAATGGCCATCCCAGCAAGATTTGTTATGGGCACAATTCTCATCCCTTCTTTTGGAAAAGGAATAGGCGTGCAGCCCAGGGGATGGGCACAGGATCTCTCATGACACGTCTGGTTCTCATCAGCATAAGAATCTGACGTAAATCCCTTTGCAAGGGCCACCCCTGAGTTGGTAGACTTGTAACTGGGGTGTTCTTCTTGCAAGACAACGGTCAGAGGAGGACCATGTCCACCGGGACATTACTGTGAGGTGGGGAGCAGCAGAGCCCAGCCGTGCCCTGCAGGGAGTTACAGCCCATCTTGGAGCATGGCACAGTGTTTGGAGTGCCCAGAAGGCTTTTACTGCACGTCTGCTTCCACAAACTACACAGACTGCCCTGCAGGTGGGTCTGGTCGTTCTGCCCACTCATCCTGGGACAGTGTGGGATTGGATAACCTGGGATTAGCAGATGCCCCGACAGCTGTTTGGAGTGGATTTGTCCTTGGACTTGGTTGCATGATGCAGCAGATGGACAGATCAATGCCTTTGGTCAAAGCACTTTAGCTCTTTGGGATTCAGCTCCTGTCTGAACAAGGAAAATAGTAAATAGAGCATCAGCTTTGACCTTTATCATGCACTTTGAGATCTTCTCATTAAAACTGAGAAGCTTGGCATCAGTCCTTCTCAGATGAAGAGAATGCTGTGCCTAGGTTGGTGATTCTTCAGCGTGTGTTGACCTTTATGAAACCTCTCTCTTCTTTCCTAGGTCACTATTGCCCCAGGAATACAGAATTTGCCACTCAGTATCCCTGTCCCCCTGGAACCTACAGCGAAGCTTTAAATATCTGGGATGCTTCCAAGTGCCAGCTGTGTCCTCCTGGAAGGGTCTGTTCCAGACCAGGCCTAACAAGACCAGATGGACTGTGCATGCCTGGATGGTTTTGTCCACCTGGATCCACATCAAGCAAACCAATGTTTCTTGGGAATCACTCTGGTACAAAGGGGAGTGGTAGAGCATGATGGCTGTTATTATTGAGAAGGAGGCATTACAGAGTCACCTGTAGGGTCCAGCCAGTTCAGGATGGGTTACTTTCCTGTTCCCTCCATTCAGCGCTCTAGTTCTGTTTTCCTGAGCTGTTTAAGTAGTCTCAATTCTTCTGTTTCAACTCAATCTATGTCTTTTCCATTAGCAGGCATGGCAGCTCCAGCTTCTGGATCTCTTGGCTTGTGCCAAGCAGGAACCTTTTGTCCTGCTGGGTCCTTTCTTCCTCTTCCCTGCACCCCAGGTAGGAGGAGACTTTTTGCTTCCTGCAGAAATGGGGTTTTGCCCATGTGTGCTGTTGTCCCTTTTGCCAAGAGCAGTAGGCAATCCCAGTCTTGTGCTGGGACTGATTCTGAACTCTCTTAGACTACAGCCTTGCTTCTGCCCCTGCATCAGGTTCATACTGTGCAACAGCAGAGCTCTCGGCTCCATCAGGTCCCTGTGAGGCTGGCTTCTACTGCACAGGGGGCTCAGCGCTCCCAGACCCCATGGATGGAGCAGGAGGGAACGTTTGTCCTCGAGGCCACTTCTGTCCTGCAGGGAGTTCTTCTCCATCTCCATGTCCTCCAGGTAGGTTCGATGGCAGCTGCTGCATTCAACCATTTCTCCTCCCCGTGCACTGCTGAGCCTGAGGCTGTACCATTGTCCTGCAGCCCCTTTATTTCCCCAAGGCACAGCTGCTATCAGCACAAAGCTCATCCTCTAAGCCGGTGCTGTTGTATTGGGAACAGCAGTCCTAGATGTGCATTCAGAGACCAGTTGCTAAACTGCCTCAGGAGCCTCAGCCTGTGGCCTACATGATGCTGAAGGAGAGGTCACACAGCCCAGCACACCACTACCACCCTCCCTGCACATCAAGAGCTGTCCTTTACCATCACCATTCATGAGACAGATGATTAAGTTGAAGGAGAAAGACTGTGGAATGTTTGTTTCTTTCCTGTTACATTAAACAAGTGGTTGCACTGCTCAGTCCAGACCAGAAATAAAGAGGAATTCAGCCCAGTCCGCACTCAGGACCAACCTGCCATCTACTTTCTGAAGGGGCTGTACTCCCTTTGGATTCCTTCCTTGCCAGCATCCTCTTGACATCTTCTGCAAGAGGTTTCAGGGGCTTGTGTAGTTAGTTACTGTGTGAGCAGCTCCTGCTTCTCTCCTTTAGTCTAGGATGACATGAGGATGTGCTTTTGATGGCTTTTTCTTTCCAGGCTCCTTTTTGGCTCATAATGGGGGCCAGTCAGCACAGGATTGCCAGGCCTGCTCCCCAGGGTGGTTCTGCTCTCAGCATGGCCAGAGCTCCCCAGAGGGCTTGTGTAAAGAAGGATGGTTTTGCCCAGAGGGCTCTGTGTCAGCCCAGCATTCAGGTAGGAAATCTTTGGGTCGTTCTTTACCTACAGAAGTCACAGCGCTTAAAATCTGACCTTAGTTACGCTTTGAAGTCACCTTTAGAAATGACTTGTTCTTTAGATATAGTAGGGAAAATAGGGGATCTTACCAAGGCAAAAACCAAGCTGAAAACGATATCCCAAGAGAAGTTTATTCCATGGGGTATTTTCACCTTTGTTAGAAAGAGAGCAAGAAAATGTATAAGCAGTTGTCTCTTCTCCCTTTCATAACAGTGATATAAGCATAAGTGTAACTCAAATCCTGATGAATTAAAGACATCCATGGGGCTTTGAAGAGGAAGTTATTGAATCATGTGGCAGTGCAGAATAGCTTTATAAAGATTTTATATCATATTAAATCTTCCAGTTCTAGGTGTGTGGTGATGCTTCCTCTCATGGCACTATACAGCTGTTGAGCACCTAAGCAGAGTAGTGACATTAGAAATGTGTTTCTTTCTTTGTTCCTAGACTATTTGTGTCCTGTGGGTCACTATTGCCCCACTGGCAGCCCAGAGCCCATACCCTGTCCCTCTGGAAAATACCAGGATCAGGCTGGGAAAAGCCAGTGTGAAACATGTCCAGCAGGGATGTAAGTAAAGAGGATTCTCTCCTTCCTCTTGATGCTTTCCTTAGGAATTAGCGTGTGCATTTCCCTCTGCCTTAGACTGCTCCATGTGTTGTATCCTTTGATACACAGGGCTGGTTTTCTTGTTTCTGTTATCACCTTTCCCTTTATTGTGTCATTTTTCCGTACCACAATCTGTGAACCAGAGAAAACCCATCCTAGGAGCTCTGTCAGCTGGGATGGACAAAATGCTCCTGACAGGTTGCATCTTAGTTCTCCATTTGCTTCCTTCCATGTAATTGACCTTCCTTTTATTGTGGAGTCTTAGGCTGTCACTGTTGTGCACAAGTTTCTTGGCCTCTGGCAGGACAGAGGAAAGAGGCTTGGGCTTTTTTGGGCAGGTTCTGTGCCCTAGAAGCCCATCCAGGTGATCTCCAGGAGAACTTCCCACATGGTGTGGTCAAAGCAGTAGAATGCGCAGCAGGATACTACTGCCTGCCAGGAACAAAAGCTGCCAATCAATACCCGTGCCCAGAGGGCACCTACAGCAACCAAACTGGGCTGGAAAATCCCAGGGAATGCAAGCCTTGTCCTGGAGGCATGTTTTGTGCCAGTGCAGGTAGGAATCACCTATGGGTTAAATAGAATCCTAAGCTGGTTTGTGGAGAGCAGAGCCAAAAAGTTTCTCCAGTGGGTGCTCTTCTGTATGCAGTTTATGTGACTTTGAAGGAGCATTTGCAATGAGCCCTGGGACCCGTTGAGTAGAGATTATTTGTGATCATGTCCAAGATTTTTACAGTCTTTTGTAAGCTGAATGAAAGAGGCAGACTGAGGTGCATCTGGTTAAGCAAAGATGATGAAACCACAAACCAAGCAGCTTGGGTTCTAGGACTCATTAGTTTTTGGTTGCCTCTTAGTGGATAGACCAAGCAGCCCCATCTGTGAGGATGATTTAGAAAGCTCTTTAGGTCTTTAGCTACCTGGTCAGTGAATATGGAGACCCTGGATTGAGCAAGCCAGCAGACTCTGCAGTCGTTGTGCTGACAAGGCTTGGCTGGGTTGTTTAGTCCAGAAGCTGTGATTTACGTCATGCCACTGGCTTATGTTTTATGCTCCTTGTCTTCAGGACTCTCCTCCCCAAGTGGTCCTTGTTTGCCTGGGTATTACTGCACTTCAGAGGCCCGAGTCCCCAATCCTGTCCATGATGTGGCAGGCAGCCTTTGCCCAGCAGGACATTACTGCCCACCAGGCAGCAGCAAGCCAGAGCCGTGTCCCACTGGCACCTTTCTACCTCAAGCTGGGATGGTTCATGGTAATGCCTGCGTGCCCTGCCCTGCGGGGAGGTTCTGCCAAGGAGAAGGCCTGCCCAGTGTTTCTGGTGTGTATTGTGTGCGTCTGACATCTTTCTTGTCTCCCAGGATTGGATTTCTTGATGTTCTCTGGTTGCTTAAACCTAATGCAGGAGCTTTTCTCCCTTGCAGGAACATGTTACGCTGGGTATTTCTGTCACCGTGGAGCCACGCAGCCAGATCAGGAGCACTGCCCCCCTGGCTTCTACTGTCCTGAAGGCTCGGAATCCCCAGTCCCCTGCAGCCCTGGAAGCTTCAACCCTGACAGTGGGAAATGGCAGCCTGCAGACTGTCAGCTCTGCCCAGCTGGGTACTTCTGCAGTGGTGAGTTACACAGTGTGAGCCAAGATAGACACCCACTACAGCTTTATTCTTACAAGCTCATGCTTAGCAGGTACAGGAGAAGAAACTCGGTTAGTGCCACACATCATCTTTGGTTAGCAGCAGTTTCTGCAGGACGTGCACCAATATAAATGCACCAAGTCATTTGTCTTCCAAAACTCATGCTGGGATCTCGGTAGCAGTCTCAGGTCACCTGTAACACTTCTTGCTTGTTATCACACCTTTCTCCCTTGGCTCAGCCACCTCTTCTAGATGTCTATTATGTCTTTGGCCTCAGGAAAACAAAATAGCAAACGGGCACTTGGTGCTGGCTAACAGCCAGGGTCTCTGCAGCTTCTCAGATGTTCTCACCATCTGGCTGTGCAAGGTGTTTATGTGCTCCCCACCCAGCACTGCAATGCCTGTGGTCACGCTGACAGTAAGAGCTTCACCCATCACCTTCTGTGAGACAAAGAGGCTTTGACTTTCTCAGGTGAGGAATTGAAGCAACAGGAAGGAAATGACTTGACTGAGCTAACACAAAGCTTGTAGCAGAGCTGGAACCACAACTGAGAGCGTCAGAGTCACAGCTGAGCATTGAATTAGAAGCCTGTGTTAAACCAGGCAGATAATTCAGAACTTACTTTCCTGTACAATAAGATGTCCTTTGTCTGAGGCTGAACTTCAGAGAATTGGTGCTTTCTGACATCTGTTACAGGTGTATGATGGAGGAGATGGTGATTTCAGGAGCTGAGGGTTTCCATTGTCTTTGATCTGGCAAAGGAAAAGGAAAGGCTTTGCTTTTGTCGTTGCAGAGCTGGGCAAAACCAGTTCTGAAGGACCATGTTCTGCAGGCTACAACTGCACCCCTGGCCAGACTTCTCTTACCCACATCACTGCCCACGGGGCTTTTACTGCCCGGTGGGATCTGCCTTTCCTATAGCCTGTGAGAATGGGACATAGCAGCCACAGCAGAGGAAGGACTTTGTGACCTCTGCCCAGCAGTACTCTCCAGTGAGGAGTGTGAAGGGGGGCTGTGTATTGTGGTAAAGGATTCCATGTCGTTAAGGGTTGAGTCTTCCTGTTAGTGACACAGACAATAAAAGGGATTCTGAATGCTGCCTTTCTTCTCTTAAGGTTCTGCCAAGTCAGTGTGGATTGGGCTTGGACATGCAGGGGCAGCAGTTTCTGCCAAGAATGGAAGGCAAAACCCATTGCAAAGCCCGTGGGGTTGTTGGGTGAGCAAGTAGGCTGAAGCCAAATCTTTCTCCTATTTGGGGAAAGAAACTCCATGCCCAGGAAAATACCAGTTAGGAAGCTCACTGTGTCACTGCTCATGTATGCAGCAAGATGAACCACACAGAATGGGGCTGCACAGCTCCCTAGATGGGATTGTGCTCCTAAAGCCACAGGCAGCTCCTGTCACCTCCTGTAGTATCCCCTGAGCAAGGTGCTGTGCTTGTGTCCTAGGTTCTGGAGCACACATTCCTGAGGTGTGTCCTGCTGGGTACTTCTGCCTGCCCGGCACCAACTCCAGTTCGGAGCACCCATGTCCAAAGGGCACCTTTGGCCCCAGGAGTGGTGCCACCAGTGAGTCTGACTGTGAGCCCTGCCCCGCAGGTGAGCAGGGACTTGGCACAAGCAACCCAGGGGCATACATGGGAAGGGTGAGGAAAACTTCTCCCTTCATGCTATTGACTCCTCCACTGATCTTCTGTGCAGGCCCTCACACTGCAATTGCTTTTCTGCTCCTTGCAGGCATGTATTGCTCAGCACCAGGCCTGTCACAGCCATCTGGATTTTGCTATTCAGGTTATCATTGTGCCAAGGGAGCCATCAGCCCAGCCCCATTCAAACACAGGGTGAGTGAGTGCCAGGCAGCAGCACAGTAAACCCAGTGACATGGGGACCTGTACCTTCTGGTGCAACGTTT
>JANHGB010046582.1:0-13781 GCA_026283785.1 Coracopsis vasa
GGACCTTGCACTTGGCATGGTTAAACTTCATAAGGTTGGCATCAGCCCACCTTACAAGCGTGTCAAGGTCCCTCTGGGTGGCATTCCTTCCCTCCAGCATATCAATTGGACCACACAGCTTGGTGTCATTTGCAGATATCTGGGGATTGACTTTTACAGTGATGATACCTTTGAAGAGTGGTTCAAACTTCAGTGGTTTACATGCCTGGAAAGACAAAGCGGGGCTTCTCAAAGGTCCTCGACAACAGAAGATTGATGGAGATGGAGTCTGGACCAGATGCAAAACAATCATGGCCAGACAGGTTTTATATTCTATCCATAGTAGAAAATCAATACAACTGATGGGTCCAGTGCAGGATGAAGCCTACAAGGTCATCACTGCTGTTGTCAGGTGATTACACTAGACAACAGGGGAAGAGTTAGGTATCTTATGGGAGAGCTTTTAGGCAAGATGAGACTGTGTTGTAAGTTTTTACTTGACAGGACAAAGTGGGCACAGGTAAGGCAGAATAACAATATACATATATATTTCCAGTGTGTTGTATTTCCTGCTGGACAAAGTAATTATGAATCACCTGTTGTTGGGTTTTGAGTTGAAGTGTTCAAATCTACTTCATAAATTAAGAACTTCAAGAACAGCACAGGGCTGCAGCAGGTACTGCATCCTACAGTCATAAACTGATCAAACTGCATCTTAAAAACAGTTGGGTTTCTTTCAACCCACCCTCCTATTGCCTTCTTCCTTTTCGAATAGCTTTATAAGCCTTATTCTCCTGGCTGCTGGAAACTTCTGTCTGATTTCTGTTCTAACATTGCCATTGGGCAAGTTAGATACTTTTTTCTCCCCATTTGTGCATGTGCCTTTTATTTAAAGTTCTCTTCCCTTCCTGGCACTTACGCCCCCTGGAATTATTTTACAGGCAATGATCATATTCCCTTTCAGCCTCTGGTTTGCTAAATGAAGCAAGCACTGTTCTTTCTATATCTGCTTGTAAGACACATTGTGGAAAGTGAACTGTGAATTTCTAGGAGTCAGGTACCTGAGAGCTCGAATTTGAATCAGATTTTTGCTTTTTATGAACACAGTTCCATGCAGATGATAAGAAATGTATTCCCTTTTACAAGTGAGACAGTAAAGGCATGGCAGAAGTGTGTTAAATCACCAGCGTTCTTCTGTTCACACCAGAAAGGGGGATCACAATCAAAATGTCACTTTTTATATCATCTCACTCTGAGACTTCTTTGCTCAGATGCTGTCTTCATGCAGCAGGCTGTAGTTCGTAGCCTTTGTCCTTCCCTTGCTGGCAGAGCTGTGGCTCCAATGTGGAACGGCTAGGGATGGATGAGGAATGTGCAAACATCATCCCGTGAGTGACCGACATTATGTTGTATGACACTGTGATAGCACACTGCTCCCTTCCTCCCATGGCAATTGCATTATTATAAAAGAGGAGTTTTAAGGACATGAACATAGATGTGGAGCTCAGAGCCAGATATGCAGTGAGACACGCAGTGAGGAATGATGCCACTGTCAGTCACTTTGCATTTAGATTGGTTCCTAAGGTGCAGGAGGCAGGTCCCCAAAAGGATTCATCTGAAGAGCATGCCTGCATTAAAATACTTCAGCGAGATGTAGTATGTACTGATTACATATTACAACAATATATAATAGTATTAATAGTATTATGCACCAGATGCAGAGACTGTTTCAGGCTAATCTCTTGCTAGAGCTAATGAGAATATATTTAGTAAGGGCTGAATAAAAAGTGAGGAAACAAAAATGAGGATTTCAACCAGAAAAAAATCAAGCAAAAAAATAGTATTGCTAAAAGTTCCCTGTTTCAGATTTTGGTTTTCTGAACTAGATTTACTGCTGCTTAGATCAAAAATACTTTACATCCATTGTAGATATGAAGCATCCTTTAAAACAAGCCTTCAGTGAGAGAAGGCACTGGACAATTTCCTGTGAGTAGGACTTTATTTAACCAGAATGTTTTGAGGTGTGTGGGTTTTTTGGGGGTGTGTGCATTTGATTTGGCAAAAATGAGTCAATAACCATAGTATTTCTTTCTTCTGTGTTGCTGTCCATCTCTAGATATATTTCGTGACTGGATAAAACATAGGCTTTTCCTATACAGAATATGAAATCGGATATTTGGGAAATCATTAGTAGGAATAGCTGTGCTCTGAGAGAAAGCAGTGGGTGAAAGAGAATCCATGAGGACAAGAAGAAAGTCTTGTCTCTATGAATCTGGTCTCTGTGAAGGAGTTTGGGAGATGGTGAGGAGCATCCACCCAGACTGACAGGTGGAATATGCAAGTCCTATCACAAGGGGAGATTAAGGAGAATAATGGAAGAGCACCGACAGTTGCAACTGACATTCCTGCAATATTGAGAGGCTATAAACTGCATAAAGCAATAGGGTTATAGTTTTCGATCTTCTTAATACTGTACTTTATAACAGAAAAGTTTTATTTCCCTTTCCTCCTGACTTCAAAGAAGGCTTTTGTATTTCCCTGACCTGGCAGTCATGATGAGGTCTGTCCAGAGGGGGAAGTGACAAGGTCAGAACTCCTTAATTCATTCTGGAGAGGTTAGAGACCATTCTGACCCATTCAGCTGTGGTTCAGCTTTGCATGTGAAGGGCTGTAAGTTTAGCATCGGACAATCTTGGACAATTTTGTGTCCTCTGGGCCTTTCTTGCTATGCCAGACTGAATACAACCCCCACATTGTGCAGAGCTCCAGCGAGGCGAGTGAAACTGCCCCATCAAAGACTTCTTCCTCTGGAAAATGCTGTTGTATCTTGGCCAGAGCGTTTCATAGGTTCACTCTAATTTCCTTTTGATCCCAAGGCTCCTGAGAAACAGCCCCAAACAAGCTAAAATCATGAAAGCTTACATGTAATGCCTTTTTCATTGTTTTGTTTCAAGGCAGCATTTTTTTGAATGGATTTCCAATTCTTTCACTTTATATTTAAAAATAATCCAGTGATACAAAAACCTTGATTGAGTGCCCCACACAGAGGCATCTAGTGACATTTGAGATGGCATTCCCTCTAGCTGCTGCTTCACAGGGGCAAGAGCATCCTGTGAGTCCTGTATCGTAATCTAGTGTGCAGGCCTGGGAATAATAGAGCATCTGAAACTATATTTGCCTATATTTGGGAAACTGATGTTATCATAAATGCTGTGTTTACTGGTTCCTGTTCATTCAAAGCCAAAGCTACACTCAGGTTTTCATTTCATAGGAGGAGATAAAGTATCAGACTGATAGAAGGCACTTCTCTCTTTTTTTATATGTCTGGCCAGCAAAGCAAGAAATCAATGACTCCCACAGCTCTAATTGACATTTCTATGTGAAATGAAAATGGGCCTTGATTCCAATTCAAATGGCAGCATTGGGTGATAGACTAATTATTTTGGAATTTTAAATGCATATAAAGGTTGATGCAGTAAAATGATTTTCAGCCACTTGCAATTTTTTTGGCTGTCTCTTAAATCAAACAACAGTTAACAGGAGAGCACTTAATCCCTAATTCTCTGTGCTGGTAACACAATAACACTTTTACTTGATACCACACTTTGTCTCCTTGGGGAACATAAAAGGAAAGTGCTTTAAGATGAAAATAGATATGTCCTAAAATGCAATTGCTTTCTTTCAGAGGGTCTCCAAGAACTTAATTTAACCTCACATTCTGTCCCTAATTAGGGGAGTGATGTTCTCGTGTGATAGCACATTGGGACTGAGAGCTACCTCTGAACTTCTCCCTCGTGTGCTGCCTTGCCAAGGATGTGCTCAGGGCAGGCTGTGCTGAGATGCCTCTGACATGGGGCAAGACGGAAAGAGATATTTAGGCAGTGTGGGAGAAAAAGGTGGGAAGTCAGGCCTATTTCTGCTGCTGTGGAGGGATGTCAGTGCTAAGTATCCCCACCATGAGCAGCCCATGCTGGGGCAGGCCCTCTAGTGCTCTCTCCCTGTGCTGTGATTAGGGGCAGAACTACTTCTTCAGGGGTAGGAAAGTGAAGGGAGTTAGAGGCCTTGTGATTTCTCTTTTCCTGGAAGGAAAACTCAGAGATAGCCCAGATGAGACAAAGCCCACCCCAAGTGAGTGGCAGGGTGGGATAAAGGGGTTGAGCCATGCTGTGCTGCTGGCAAGTGTGGCTGAGGAACCTCAAGACAGGATAAAGAGACCACAGAGTGTGAGTAAGGAAGCAAATTACATGATACCAGCAAACATCACCCACCTTCTTTCTCAGAGAGGTTGTCCACATAAAGAAAAATAGCTAAGTTTCCCCCTAGTATTGCATTTCCTAATGAAGAAGCAGCAGGGCAGGGAAGAGACTCTTGGACTGTCTGAGCTGGTAAAAATACTGGAGTGCATCTACTACATAAAGATATGGCTGGTGTTGAGAGAGTGTGTCTGAAATTCATCAAGACAGCTTTCAGACTGCCTTCAGGAATATGTTTATGGTCTGTTTATCACTTCTTGCTGCCCCTTGGAACCTAAGAGCCCATCTGCGGAGTCTTCCATGCTTTGCACAAATGTGGTATATCAAGAGATGAAGGAGAATAGATGGAAAGGGATGATTTGCAGTTGGCATTTCAAGGCAAACGTGTTCCCAAGGCATGGGAGGGCTGGTTTGGGGTTGTTTTTTTTGATTGGAGAGTGTTCAGCTACACATAGGAAGCTCTTGATTCCTTAAACACTGCTCCCAACTCATCATTGGTGCTCACGTGCTATTTATGTTAGGTTTTATATCACCTTTGCTGGTGATTATTGAAGGACAGCAATGCCAATAGCTCTTGCAGATCATTTTCGTGCAGGTCTTCAGGAGGAAGTGAAAGGCTCTTTAGAAAATCTCAGACTATTTAGATAACCCAGCAGAGACATCCCGTGTCTTTCCCCAAATGTCTTTTCCTCCCTCATTCTCACCTCTCCCACTACATTTAAGGTTGATTTATATAACAAACGTAGGGTTGTTTTTCTCTTCATAAATTGTCCCTGCTCAATATGTGATTTTCTCAGGTGAACTTTTTTTTTTTAATTGGAGGGGGGATAAAGGAATCATAAAATTCCTGATCAGAAATTTGTGGGAAATTCTTCAGTAATGGGGGAATGGGCCCCATTTAATCATTTGGAATAGATTTGCATGGAAAAATTTTATTTTAAATCCAAGTTGCATTTTCAATAGATGGAAAAGGTCATCTGCTGCCTTTCTCTGTGTGTGCCTGGGTCGGTATAAACCTTTAGAAATAGCTTAATGTTCCCTGCCTTGGCTAAGAGTGTTGCCAGTACCTTTCACTGAATATTGTCTGAAAACAGACCAAGGAGAAATAAATTCCACTGGATATTCAAATGGAATATTCAAGGTCCTTAGTTTTCTAGAGAATTTACCTATTTGTAAATGTAAATATATTTTCATGTGTAAAAAAAATGCTTATAGTGAAAATCAAGCTGCATATGCCAAAGAACATGATATGGAAAATTAATTTGTTTTCTGTTGAGTTTAGGTTCAGGTTTCCAAGAAGAAAACTACGTTTGTATAGATGAAAGATAAAAGCTTTAAATTAATCATTATTGGAAACTATCAGATTTTGGAAACGGCTACCTGCAACTAAATTTTAGATTGTACATTGTCTGCATGAAACTTAATAGATTTTTTCATAGGAAAGGATAAACAGGTAAATAAAAGACACATGAGGAAAACAGCAGATGCATTAAACTTAATACCTGGGCTAGATATAATATAGATCTGGACTTAGCCTGGTTCCACTGACCTAGTGTCTCTATAGAAGAGCTACTGAAGTTTAGCAATAACAATTTAGGCTGTTGTAACCCAAAGATGCTTTGATGAAGATCTACATCTGTTTGTTTAAATGACAAATGTCTGTTTAATTGTGTATCTCCTGAAAAACGAAATGAAACAAAACAAACCAAAACATTCTCTGGCTCATCTTTTGGATGAAGAGCTCCAAGATCAGTGTTGTCTTCCATTTCATTTTCAATTTTTATAAGTTGAAATGTGGCCTTTCTTTTTTCTTCAAAATTCCTCATCCACTCCCAAACAACTCATCTTAAATGAATAAATGTAGCTGATTCCAGCTGCCTCTAACCACAGGCTGTGCCTGTAGCTGCAAGCCAAGCAGGATGGCAGGGTCCTGCCAGCCCACCTGTGATAGAGGGAACTGGACCATGGACACTTATGAGAGCTGGAGCAAGGAACACAGCTCTGCATTACTGTGCCATCAGCCAGGGTCCTGCCATCTTTTCTTCCTCCACGAAAACATTGGATTCTGCAATCACTGATATCCCTGTTATTTTCATCAGGCTGTAAGCTGGGATCCCATCACATAACCTCAACCACTCCTGTGCCTCCCTCTCCCATAGGAACGTGAGTTCTTCCTTCTTGCAAGCACTGGTGTGCTCCATCCTCCTCCTTACCAGCCACCCACAGCCCTGTCTGTTGATGCTGTTGCCTGGCGACCACCCTGTGATGGACAGCTTGGAGGGAAGCGATGATTAAACCTGAACTGGCTTCTGAAAGCAGCGATCGTTGTTGTAATGTGATAAGCAGTGACAGCTGAGACAGCAGCACATTTGGAGTGTGATTCCTAAAAGCCCATAAAACAATAAACACATGAGGAAAGAGCCACACTCACCTGTGTGTGTAGGTGTACGAGTGCTGATGCTTTCCCTTGATGCAGAAGGGCTGGGGAAGGGAAGTGTTTCTCTATTAATGAAAGGCAAACATAACCCTAATAATTGTCATGATGAACAGGCCTGCCCACGAGCCAGTGCAGCTTGCATTGACAGAGTAGCTGTCAAACATCTCAGCTACTCTGGCAGGCTAAGGCAGCAATTAAATGGGATGCTGCAGGTGTTAGCGACAGGGAGCTGTACAGCCAGCAGCTCCTTGTTGACTTCTAGCAGGAATATCCTCTATGCAAAGAGGAACATGCTGAAGCTTCCATGGTGGTCCTGCTAGGTCCACCTGCTTTTTTTCCTCCTGGTTTCCGGATGGATGAGGCAAGTACAGGCACAGGGATGCAGGGTGGACTCAGTGCTGGCAGGAAATACATGTGGCTGTATGACAACAGTGCCTGGTTTAGGGAACTGCGCATCACATCTTGCACCATCAACTCAGAGACTCGTGTCCTGTTAGCCTTTCTTCCAAATCCAGGTGACACCAAGTGTTGCTCTTGCAGAACAAATTCGAAAACAAGGACACATGCACCTTAAAGATTGGGTAAGCCAGGACACTAAAGAAATGAATCCCTTCTAGTTGAGAAATCTGAAGAAAGCCCCACTCGTTAGGTTAGCGGATAAAAATGTATCTCGATTTTCTTTGGGTTTGTGGTTGGGTTTTTTGTTTGTTTATTTTGCTTTGGGGTTTTTGTTTGGTTTGGTTTTGTTTTTTTGGGGTTTCCTGTGTTTGGAATGCGCCAGTTCTGCAATAACTGGACTGGGGCTCTGTGGCTTTAGTTTCAGTAAGATACAGGTTTCTATAGTGTCTTCCCTATTATACAGTCAAAACCTTCCTGAAAAACTTCTGTAGAAAACATAGTGTTTCTTTTTTTCTTCAGCTTCCTTTGACTTCATTCCTTGTAACACAGCTCAGAATCAGGCCAGTGGCTGATTGCTACAGGCTACGTGCATAACTGAGGAGCTGCTGGCCAGGATACAGCTGAGATCTGACAAACCTCAGCATATCCACATTACAGAGATGTGGGCCAGTTTTGCCACCTTTGCTCTGAAGCCGAGAAATAGTGGATTTACATCCCCTCCATTTATTATTTTGTTGTTGTTGTTTTCAAGTGTAACAGGCTGTAGGGAATTTAAGTGTTGTCACTGTTCAGGACTCATTACAGTGTTAAAGCTTGTCTTCATGATTTCCCCATGCACATAGGATGTGGATCCACCCAAACTCCAGTGGAGCAAGTAATGTATACTGATGGTTTTTCTGATTTGTGCATGGATTCAGAATGGGCCAGTGGATTTGGAGGGAGAAAAAAAAAAGTTTCTAGTACTTCCCACTTTCTTCTCAATATTTCCATTCAGTTTTATCCCAAGTTAGAATTGATTTCTGCTGTTCTGTCCTGTCTCTTTCAGCCACCCTCAGAGAAATAGCCCTGTCTTGGCAGGTTCATTACATCTGTATTTTTACAGATGTAGAAAGAACAGTGGAGATAAAGTACAGCTTCAGTGTAGGTAAACATCACCTTTCTCTTAAAGTTAACCAAAGATATGCTACTGTTTCTTCGAACTTTTAAAGTGATGTCAAGTGTAGTTTGTGCTCTGGATGATCTGCGTATGCTTTGATGGCTGCTCATGTCCTTCAAAAATTGCTGTCAATGTCTGTGCTTAGTACAGCAGAACTGATTTTCTTCGGTGCTATTCAAGTTTTTAAGACACACGTTTCAGTGAGGCATCTGAGTGATGGCTTTAAAGTGAAATAAGAAAACAAACTCCAAAGATCCTTCCAAGAAGAGTTAAGAAGTGCTCCTGTCAGACTAAAGAGAATGAAGCACACACA
Source organism: Coracopsis vasa (assembly GCA_026283785.1). Lineage (NCBI taxonomy): Eukaryota > Metazoa > Chordata > Aves > Psittaciformes > Psittacidae > Coracopsis > Coracopsis vasa. The sequence continues at coordinate 8,538 of JANHGB010046582.1, forward strand.
CATAAACAGAAGAAAATTTCATTGCCTGCCTTGCTCTATCCTTTCCATATCTCCATTGTGTCTGGCACCATCTCAGAATGAAATGGTTGAGGAAGAATGTTGAGTCTGTGTCTTCAAGCCTTTTCCACTCATGTAAATCAGGATTCACTTAAAGGAAGCCAAGAACTGCTTTGTGGCAAGCAGAAAGAGAATCCATCTATTCCTTTCTAATGCTGAGTTATTGAAAGACCAGGCAGAAAGAGTACTTTCTGAGAAATCCTGTGTTTGACAAGGTGGATTTTGATGAGAAACAAACCTTTATGAGCAAGTAGGGGAAAGAGATACTTTGAGAAATTTTATGAGCAGCAGAGAATATAGTATAAAGGAATCAGCATCTCATTATAGAATGTTACTCAGGAAACCTGCACTTAATCCTGTATATGGAGAGCATTTTGTTTAAATAAGGACATACATGGAGATCTTTACTTGAGGGAGTTCAGAGAAAAGGAAAGATGCCTGTAATTTGGTGCCTCTGCTTAAATACATGGAATTTTGTGGTTGACAACTGAACTGGGATGATAAGATATCAATTAAATTTTAACCCATTAGTAAATTTGTCTTTCTAAGAAGCTGCTTAAATGAACCGGAAATATGTTATACGGTAGCAGCTGCTAGAAGATGAAAATATGTCATTGGAGAAATAGATGGTATAATGAAGCATGGGAAATGAATGCAGTATCTCAATAAGGACAAAAGAAGATAGATGACACACAGTTTTAAATATTCACCTTCTGTGTTGAATTTATGAAGGACAGATGACGTCAGTAAATTGAAAACGCCACTGAGACACATAAATCATTAAACATAACTATTAAAGCCACTTGGGGAAAGAAAGTTGTCAACAGAGTTTGCCATTAAAAAATATAGTTTAGTCAAAATCAGAGAATTTCTTGGGGGTATGTCATTTTCAGTGACATTTGCTACATTAAAATATCAACCAAAATTGTCTGCATTCTAATAGTGTCAAAAACAGTAGTGAGAAGCGTTCCCAGTTGACTTCTGCGTTGGCACCAAGATTATGACAAGATATTAATGCTGTACCATGGATGCATCTTATATACTCCATATATTTATATATATTCAGTATAAGGGACACTACATGATACATTATCTCATTCCCAGGAGGTGTAAAGTTCATTGCTTTTCTATCCTCTTTCACCTTCCCTTCTGTGAATGAGCCTGATGAACAAGCTGTATTCTTCCTCCCTCCTCAAGAGATTTTTATCTTCTCTTTGCTATGTCTCTTTATTTGCATGGTGGGTATCACCGGAGGGTTTTTGCTGAAGGTAACAAGTTCTTTGGCCGTGGGGTACTTAGGGAGGCAAACTGGTGGGTAGTCTCAAAGGCAATACAATGTTTTCCTTTCTGAACCTGTACTTGGGGGGATTTTATCACTGATAACCCCTGGAGCTTGCTGAACATCTCTCTATATGTTTTAAATTAATGTTCAATGTTCTGACATTATATCAAAAGGAAACGCTTTGGTGCTGTTGACTATCAGCTGAAAAATGTTTACTGATACTAATTTTCATGGGAAATTTAATGGTTTTACTTTTCCCTCTTGGAACAGAAACCAAGCATTAGCCTGTCTGAATCCCTCACGTGACGTAAAAATGCTGGCTTCTCACACATTTAGATAAGAGAATGTAGCTCAGAAGACAGCTTTTAAATGAATCTTGGCAATTTTTGCATTCTATAAAATGAGTGTGATTGGCTGCTACAAAGTTACAGTGAAGGTAACTTAAATATCAAATATTCCTTTTTGTTCCTGAAACAGTCTCAGCTTCACTAAGGGTATCTGTATGGAAAGTAAGAAGTGTACCAGTTCAGCCATTTCTTAACTAGCCAGAAACAAAAGGGGAGAATAGATGCCAAGAGGAATATTTGGAAACCCAGATAGCTCTTTTTCATTGTTCAGACCCCTTCACTGATGAGCAGACTGACAGCTGAGATTCTAAGGTATGGGATTTCCACCCAAGCAGGAGCCTCCAAAAGGTGTTAATTACTGACATTTGTTTTAGTGTTTAACAAAACGTTTTCTCTTTGTTAATAGCAAATCCTGTGCAGTGTTCATTTTGCAGCAGTGAAATGCTTTAGAAACAAATACTTAATTCCTGGCTCTAAATACTGACAGTCTTAGTTAGCCATGATCTGGGAGGCACATGCAGTCACCACTGCAGAAACACTTACAAGGAATGTTCTGGATTGCTTTATGTAGGAGTCAGGTAACTTGATTGCAGTGGTCTCTTTTTTAGGCAAGAGGTAGACCAGATAGTTGGTTCTTCCTTAAATGTATGAACAGGCAACAAGTAGCAGCAGAAACATCAAGTTACTAAAGCATTGGTTATGTGATTGCTCAGTTCAGCCTCATAAAGTTTTTTTTGTGATTTATATAATTAACTTTTAAAAGGAAAAAAATATTAATAAAGGCGGTACAGATGGGCACAAACACAACAGATGAGCATTGATTCTAGGGTGTGGTGAGGCAGTTGAAGGCAATTAGAAGGCAGCCCTCAGGATGTAAACTTGCCCTCGAAAGAAATGCCGGCAGGGGATTCAGGTGATTGTGATTTCCTATCTTCCCAGGTGGGAGAAATAAGTGATTAAGGAGGAGGAGGATGAGATATAAAGGGTAAGAGTAGAGAGATGAGGGTCTTTTGTAGTGCTGCATGAAATTTTGGGTAGTTTGTGGAAGAATAGCTTTTTTTTTTTCCTAGTAGAGAAGCTGACCTGTAGTTATTGGTAAGCTTTGGAAAAAGCAGGTACTGAGTGATCTCAACAACTGAAGAACAATGCTGTGGTCTGAAGTGTTTCCTATTAGAGAAGAGGTGTCAAGGGAAAAAATGTGTCCTAAGTAGGTAGGAAGTCACTCTGCTGGAGGTGTGGTGGTAAGTGGAGAAAGGGAGAAGACTTGGCAAAATAGGGAAGGATAAGGTTGGGAAGCAGTGTGCCTGAAAAATGCAGGGAATGGAGCAGCAGCTTGGAGTTGCTGATAGAGTAGAATAATGTGATGGTATCAGAAAGCAAGCTTTGTGGGGGACATGGACTTGAGAAGTGAAAGAGCAGGCAATGGAAAAAGTAGAGACGAAACAAGGTTTGTGGACTGGAATAATGTAAATCAAAGCAATTGGTTTTAAGGGTGGTTTTAGTTCTGGAATTGGCTAAGAAAGATATGCTAGAGGTGAAAGAACATTTCACTAGTCAAGATGCAGACAGATGGATTGATTTAATTAAAACACAGGAGCATGAGCTTTTTGAGAAGGAGTGTGGATTTTCTGTTGGGGATTTTGGACTTACATGATGTTGAAGTACTGGCTGGTAACAAAGAGGCAGAAAAAGGATAAGAGCCAGGATAAAAGTGAAGAAGCCTGATTATGCACTGGTGAGTGTTGTGTGTCACTGGTGAGTGAAACAGCTCGGAGGAGGAGATAACAAAATAAATTGGCAGATATTAAAATTGCTAGCCAAAATCTAATATTCAGTGAGCAAAAAGTTGCTGGAGGGTGGGACATAGATGGAAGAGTTTACCCCAAAGTAGTTTCCCATGCTGTGACTTTCCCTGCATGTGCTGTGCTATTTGTTCTCAGCATCTCTGAATGAAAGGCAGCTCTTAGCCACCACCTGTGGAGATTTGACATGAGCCAGCCAGCAAGTCATGTTGGATGCATCTGGTTTAATTGTATTTCAGTGCTTAGAGTCAGAGCATAATATGTAAACAAGACCCTCTTCAGGGATGTAGGCAATTACACAAATTGGTGTGGAGACATCTTGCCAGAAGAGATGTATTTTGTTTACCTTCTTGAATTTGGTAGGGAATGGCCTTGCTACTTGCAGAGGTACAAGTTCTTATAGCTGGAAAGTTGCTGTTTGGGCTCAGAAAGGAATGAAATAATCGGCCACCACAAATGCCTGTAGCCTAGCAGCCTATGTTTTCAGAAGGATGATGTAAGCAAAACCAGAGGCCTTCAGACCCTCCTGTATGTTTGTGACAAAAGCGAATGTGGACAAAGAATTGTCCTGGTCTCAGTGGGGAATTCTGATAGAGCATTCTTGCCTTTTGAGCATGCAGCCTTAGAAACAAGCTGGCCTGTGACTGATGATGCAATTGCAGCAGAATGTTTGCAGCCTTGCCTAGATTGGAGGCTTAGACCCCAGAAAGGCACTGTTCAGCTAGGGAGGGGCAATGTTATACATACTCTTGGCATGCAGCAAGTTACCCAAAGTACCTATATTTGCCTTAGCTTATGTTGAGTGGCATTTAAACTTAATTTTGTGTTAAAATGAGAAACCCTTGTGGACAGCTTAATGTGTGGCAACTCCTTAAGTTGTACTAGTGTGAGCTACTTCTGAATTCTCTGTTTTCCAGCTGAAGCTTTAACATGTCTGCCCACAGAAGTTTGCACTGCAGCATTGCTGCTCAGTGGTTTGTTGGTTGTGGGTTTTTTAAACTGGTGTTGGCAGCCTGTGACAAGGGGTTGATCTTAAATAAGTTGGTATGTTATAAAAGGCACAGAGGCAGCTTCTAGCATCTGGTATCCTGCAGTTATGTCATCTCGAGGAGGCTGGGAGTCTGGTCTGAACAAGAACCACAACCCCCCTTCCCAGCTGCTGTGAGTCTTTTCAGCTTCTGTCAAAGGTGATTTCTCCCATTCCCACTTGTATATATATGTATATATATGTGTGTGTATATATATGTATATATATTATACACCCCCCCCCCCATTCCAATTTCTTTGACTTGTGGAAAGGAAGCATGGCTTGGCTTACTTCACTTGAAGACCTGCCAACACCCACATTAACCCACAAGTGTCTTCTTTCTAGCCAGTGTTTTGGCAAGAGACCTATCTTCACACTGCATAGTTCCTTCTGGAGAGCAGAAGGGACAGATTTTTGCACTGCTGTTCACAGTTCCACTTAGAACATTTTCAGATTTGTGCCTTGAGGTCAAAAGGGGTTTTCTGCACAAACTTCTGAACTTTCTGCATGTTTTCTATAGAATCATAGAATAGTTAGGGTTGGAAAGGACCTTAAGATCATCCAGTTCAACCCCCCCTGCCATGGGCAGGGACACTTCATACTAAACCATGTCACCCAAGGCTCTGTCCAACCTGGCCTTGAGCACTGCCAGAGATGGAGCATTCACAACTTCCCTGGGCAACCCATTCCAGTGCCTCACCACCCTTACAGTAAAGAACTTCTTCCTTA
>JANHGB010046585.1:0-12697 GCA_026283785.1 Coracopsis vasa
TATATTTCCCTTTTTCCAGTCGTTGGGAACTTCACCTGACTGCCATGATTTTTCAAATATGATGGACAGTGGCTTAGAAACTTCATTCGCCAGCTCCTTCAGGACCTGCAGATGAATTTCATCAGGTCTCATGGACTTGTGTACATTCAGGTTCTTAAGATGGTCTCAAACCAGATCCTCTCTACAGTGGGCCTAAGGTCTTCATTCTCAGTCCCTGTGTCTGCCTTCCAAGACTTGGGTGATGTGGTCAGAGCATTTGCCGTGAAGACTGAGGCAAAGAAGTTATAGAGAACCTCAGCCTTCTCCAAATCCAGGGTAGCCAGTACTCCTGATACCTTCCAGAGAGGGCCCACATTGTCCCCAGTATGTCTTTTATTTGCAATGTAACTATAGAATCCTTTCCTGTTATCTTTCACATCCCTGTTAGTATATAGATACTAGGCTGCCTCACATCATAAAATTGGTTAAGATTGCTATATATACAAGTGTATTACCCATTGAAAAGGATTGAAGTTATACATTTCAACAGACAACCAAAGTCTGAGCAAGAACTATGTACATTGACTATGATCACTTCTGCACTTCTGTGGATGATCTGCTACATGTCCAAGGAACATCCTATAATTACATTATGAACAAAGCTAACAAAAATCCTTAGATACCATGAGCTGTTTTAGAATATCCATGACAAAATCCCTGTGTTTTGAGGATTATTAATCTACAATTCCTGAAGAATTTAGTTCAGACTAACTCCCAATAACTCCACCATTTAACTATATGATGGTAATTCAGGAAGACCTGATTTATTCAGACATCCCAAGAATGCCATGAATTCCATTGTCATTTCTTTGCATCAGCCTGTTTTTATGACAAAATAATTCTTGTAAATTCTATTCAAGTTTCTTGTTTTTCAAATTCATGTTGTTCATGAACTACTTAACTTTAGCCAGGGACTCTTTCCTACCTACTTATGTGTATTTCAAGCCAAACACACACAAAATCATACTACCAACTGGATCAATACAGACTTTTCATATATTATTGGAATAAGTTATTATTCTGGATATTCCAAGTGTTGTAGTATCTGCATTCCATCATACGCAGAATGTATAAAAGCCAGGCTGTCTTGTACATAAATACATGTTTTGTTTGGTTTGGCATATTTTATTTTTTTTGTTCATATCTTGTTCCATGTCATCAGTTTAGAGGCCTGACTTTAGGGAGCAAAATCTGAAAACTTGGGCACTCTATCTTTTAAACTTAGACACATGAAGAGAGTGTGATCATGAAAGAGAAATCAAATTAAGTTGGCAGAATTTGTACAATTTGAAGTAATTTCAGCAGTCTGACATAAAATGAAAAATTAACAGGTACATATTTCCACAATAAAAATCTAAGGCATTACCGGGCATCTCCTTTCTCAGACATGTAACACATACAGAATACAAAACAAATATAGATGCAAACACAAAAAGAGCATCTTCTTTTTTGTATGTCCATCTTCTCACTATATGAAATATGAACCAAGAATAAATGAAACAATGGTATTTACACTGTACCAGCACTACAGATTTATTATGTTGCAAATGAAGGTTAAAATGCAATTGCATGAAAATCTATGAGCTTTATCTCTTTTCACTTCATGTAGCGACTGACTTATTAAGCCAGCTTACAAATATCTTATTGACCACATACCTCAGGGAGCTGAAGAAAACATCTGAATTATTACACAGATAATGAGCTGTACTAGACTGGTTTCAGCAGCAATGAGGGGATATTCTATATATTTTAGGACGTGCCTTTTTGGATGCAAAATATAGCTGTCCTTGCTTCAGAGTAGAGATGAATAAAACTGCACTACTGACAATTATTTGTCCATTCCCTCTTGATAATATGTTTATCCTGTTGCCTCCGTGCATGATCAACAGTTTGTGCATCCTTAGCATGTAATCAATAGCTGTGAAGTCTTGTATTAGCTTTAGAGATTAGACATCCCTTGATAATAAATTCCGTTGAATTGATTTCTTCAGTTTCGCTTAGCTGCAGAAATCCACCTTTTTTCTCCTCTCCTCCAGCCCCTCTCCTCCCCCCACCCCAAGTCTAAATTAAAAGGAGATATATAGTGTAGGAGGAGAGAGCAAAAGCTGGCATGACCTTTTTAAGCTCATGCCTTCAGATGAACAGAACATGGTGATGTAAAACATGAATCAGCAGGTCAAGAAGAATCAGACTGCAAGAGTAAACACAGGCAAAGCCTAGCATTACAAAATTCCTAGGAAATCTGTCCAGGACTGCAGTGGTGAAGTTTGTATAAAGTACATTACAAAATTAATAGTGATGGGGAAAGAAAATGAACTTATGATTTACATATTAGTGGCATGAATATATTAAATCAGAATGGAAGACTCATAATATAAAAATCATATTATGAATTATGTATTAAAAAAGAATATATAAATATATTTTAGACAGACATATACACTTTTTACCTAACTTAACACTGAACCTAACCATTCAACATCATGAAGAAAGCATTTACAAACATTTATTTGAATATAAATCACTAGTTTGCTTAGATGACACATTTTTCATTTTTCTCCAATGCACATTCATAAATATCTTTTTATGGTTTTGTTTACAAACAATATATGTAGGAACTTAGGCTTTTATAAGTATTATGCAAAATGCCTATGTTGGAGTAGACTGAATAAGCAAAATAAGAGTTTTCTGTGGATATCATTAAAGATTCAGTTCCTTTGTCCTGTAGATAAAAATTTTGGTCCTCCAAGTCAGCAAGAATAAATATCAGCATATGAAATAAAATGATCCAATGTAGAGCAGAGTATATAAAAAGTAAATAGTAAGAACAAAAGAGAAACTTAAACTCTGACTAAAGTTAGGGCCACATTCACCTCTGATGACTAAGAATTGAAAACTGCAAGTAGTAATTATGATGCCCACTTAAAACTATATGCGTTATATATATACACAGATATATATACACACATACACAGATACTTGTTCACATACATGTTTCCTCACATACAGATAAAACACCCACCAAAATACATCCTCTCTCTTTCTGCACACCTACTAAAATGTCCTTAACCTGATTTGCCCCTGTTCCCATTTCATCCCATGAGGTTCCTGTAGCCCCTGGGCTCCTGCATGAAACTATCTACCTTTCAGCCCACTTCCTGCCACCAGCAAAGCCTCAAATTTCTATCTGGGTCACAGCCCATAAACTTGCCCTTCCAGTGCTGTTTGTATGGTAAAACAGAGCAATAACTGTATGTTTCATATTGCTGTGGCTCTGCCCCTTTCACAAAATCAATATATTCCATAATTTATCACATAATGTATATATTGTATAGTGATACATATCTCTCATGTAATGTATATGATAAACCTTAGCTAAAACACTGAAACACAAATTCATTAAATGGCTTAAAACCAGAAATGACACCCTCTTAACAGTGAAAAAATTCTGGTGTTTATATCTTTTTCACTCCAAGTGACCAAACTTGTAGTTTCTGTTGTACAGAAAAGTTTTCCTTAAGCACCTGTAAATTTATGTAGTAAAATAGCTTAATTTTTTTCATTGATTCATACATTCATTAATTGACTGAAAACATAAGCAAACTTGTTTTATCATAAAAGCTGACAAAAAAAACCAACAAACCCAGGTAAGCAAAGAAGAATTCATCTGACATTAAAACCTTGAAGAAAATCAGAAACTATTCTCAAAGATACTCAGAACTCTAAAAATGCTGGTAAGGTACCAAGAGGCAAACTATTTTTTTAAATTAGATACCTGATTACTGTAATCTTTTATCACCTTTGGATTTTGATGAAATTTTATTACTTAAGTCACTCAGCCACCTGTGAAAACTCTTCTCAATCTATTGGTCAATGACCAATGCCAAGTAACTACCGAATTGTCATACTTGTCCCAGGGTAAAGAATCCTTTTTCCTTATGCCTCCAGCACACCTTAAAAGCTGGTATTTCTTTACAGATATTTTATACAAAGAAAAACTTCCTGTGCATTTTACGCAACCCGATTTCATCTCTTGATGTAACTGAGAAAAAAGAATGTATTCTTGAGTAAACAGGCAAAGCACTGTTTACGATTTGCTAATGGAACAGTAGTGAAATTTTCATTAGAAAATACAGCTCAAAGTTGTTAATTTCCAGGGGAGTTCTGCTCCCCTTCCTCCCTGAGAATTTCTTTAAAATGTTTGTTTTCAGAAACGAAAAGGATGATAAGGAATATTTGCTTTTTATGTCAACTTGCTCTGCCTAGGCAGAACTCACGTGGTATCAATTCTCTTTCCTACCATCATCTGGCTATGAAGGTTTGTAACGCCATTTTGGGAACTGGGACCTAATGCTGCAAACCTTTTGTTCTTGGACTGCCTTCACTCAAAAGTAGCAGGGCTCTGCAGGAATGAGCTCATGAGCATCTCTCCTCCACCATGAAACAGGGTCCTTACCACAAAGAATGCAAAAGCAACAAAAAGCCCTCTGCTGCAAACAGAGGCATTAGTAAGCTGGGGAAACGTCTTCTAAAAGAGACCATGAAATCTAAATAATACATTTTCATTTAACATTCAGCTGCATTAAACACTCTAAAGAAATTGCCCTGCTGCTTTACTTTCAGCCAGACAGTGTTTTGCAAAGCTATTGCTACCTGTCTAAGCAGAAACTTGGAAAACATAAAATAACTCACCCTACAGTAAAACAAGGTAATTTATTTTAGAAACAATTTTCACTTTGAAAACTTCCTCTGAAGTCTTGCGGTTTATCCCATGATCCCAAGACACAAAAGTGCTCCTGAAAAATGATCCCAGAGTATTTTCACTTGACAGTAAAGCTGGATGAGCGATAACAGAAAAAGATGGCAAACCCAGCAGCTTACTGGAAGCAGCAAAAGTAAAACAATTTTCGATGCTGTTGACAATAACTTATCCTCCATTCAACAGAAGGTGTTTTCATAAAAATTAAGTAATGAACAATTGATCCTTCTTTATACAGAACAGATGGTGTTGTTAAATACAAACCTACCTTTCATTTACATGCAAACGTAATGGATTAGTTCTTCACTTGCAGAAGTCACCTCTCTTTACTCTCTGTTCTCTTATGCTAGATATCCACCTAGAGATCTATCTAGTTCAATATCTATAATCACTAATTTTACCATGTTCTGACTTTCAGAAAGATATTGTACTAGCACAGTTGTCTTGGCTTCACTGTCACTGCAAAGCAACTGCCAATGTTCTACTCCAACCAGCAGTACTGTAAGTCACCCAAGAGAGTGTCAATCATAGCTGCTGAGTAAATGGAGCTATTAAATTATTTTTTTATGCCTATGCTGTACATGCTGAATCACTGTCATCCTACAGTCACAACAGAATATAAAAAGGAAAGGCAGCCAATTAGTCAAGTCAAGGCCATATAGGCAAACACAGTAGTAATTTGGAAGTGCAGACTAATTGTTGGACACCAGCATTATGTCTGTCACTTAAATGAGATTTACTGCAGAGTGCAACAAATGCTTAATAAAAAGAACAACAATCTCCTCCTCCTAACTTATACCGAAAGGCTTTAAAATCATCCTGAATGTCTGTAAGGCAATTCTAGGGCTAGCTTTTCTCTTCTGTTTTATGTATTAATTTTTTCCCCCATCTGTTAAACCACAACCAAGCCATCAGCTCATAACCTTTATCAACAACTACAATAATTTGCAGGATTAAGAATTTGCTGTAGAACATCAAGAAATTCCTCAGAGTTGAAGATTTTTATGACTGGTAATGATACTTTTGTACTTACATTCCAAATATACCTGAGTCTTGACAGCTTTTGCATTCCCTTCTGTAGTTGATCCATTCATATTCATATCCATTCATCCCAGCTAGCTATACCATTCTTAATCGCCCACTGGCTACACTCTTCATAACCATTTTCTTTTTCTCTTTTTCCTTGATTTGAACCTTGCAACTATAGCTGCTCTTGCCCTCCCATGGGCACTGGCTACTTCAATATTTAGGCAAAATTATAATATAATTATTAATTTGAGCCGTAACAATTACATGTGCTAAGAGGCAAAACACAACAACTAAAAACCTCTAAGCACATGTTTGCCTTTACCAGTAGCCCTTCACTTGCTACTTTTGACTTGGATATCTGGAAGGCAGATTGAATCACGACATCACAGAATATTTCAGAAGAATCCAAACCAAAGTCTCTTTTATATTTGCTATAGCACCAAGGTAATACACTGCTCTTTTCAGCACTGCAACAAAATGAGTGATCTGTATTAACTGGTTTTGAGCAAAGGCTTTATACAGCAATTGAAGAGGCTGATAGAATATATTATTTTCACAACTAAGCATTTAAATCAAACCAGTTATTAAGAGGGTGAACTAGTTTATTTAATAATGAGGTCTATCATCAGATATGTCTACCAGGACTGTAGAACTGGCTTATCTAAGTGACGCATAGTCTGCATGAAAGGGGGCATATACTCTGTAAAGTGAGAGCACAGGTTGCAATTCAAACATAATTCATGAAGGGCTTCAGAGAAAAAATCACTGCAGCTAGAGAAGTATCTAAGCAAAAAATGTAATCCGTGCTCTACTTGCAGCTTGGCTCCAGAGGAATGTGTCCCTCAAGAAACACATCTAGTAGGCATTCATTCCAAAGGGTCAACTGCCTAATTAAGCAGGGCATATGAAATGAAGCTGCTGAGGAGCTTGCTGACTGGTTGGGTTTTTTTGTTTTGTTTTTTTTTTTTTTTTTTTGTGTGTGTGTCTCTGGGTGTGTGTGTTTGGTTGGTTTTTGGTTTGTTTTTGTTTTAATCTACTCTCCGTTTAAATTCAGGGTTTTTTTTCCTAGACACAAAAACCTTCAAGGAAATTTATTTGAAACATCTGGTTGGTTTCTTTGTTGTTGCTGGCTCTGAAGTCTCATTCTTGCTTATCTGTTTTGATCAGGCTATAACTGAGTAGTGTGCTAGGAAAACTCCTATATATCTTAGTAAGGAACTGAAATACTCTGAGTTAGCTTTAATTATTTTATCATGAGTAACAGATCCAACATAAATTTGAACTTACTTAAATATAAAATACCAGAAGAGGAAGTTATCCATAGACTCATAAGAAATTAATTAAATTAAAAAGCCCACAAATGAAACAGCTTTGTCTTTAACAGAACTGGCTGGAGACAGTTTTGCACAGCCTGCTGTTGACACAGTGGTTTAAAAGCCTGATTATAACAATCAGCATTTGGCATTTAAGAAGGACATGTAACAAAGTCAAAAGATACCAGATTTTATTAACAACAAAATGATAGTGACTCATTGCAAATGTGAGGTTGTAAAATTTGTGCTACCATCATCTCCATTTGAGTATGAAAATTCAACAACTTTCACCTTTTTAACATTCCTTGGAAAAGGACAAGAGGATAAGAAATTTTTTAATTATACTGCTATGAAGTAAAAACAAATGATGGAGCTGTAGCTACAATTACAACTATGCTTTGGTACCCCACAGCCGATAATATCCTAGTGTTATATGGTTCGTGCTACTGCTTGAGCTCAGTTTCCTTCAGATAATGTATCTGGATTCCATAATATGCCTCTCTGGTGAAACCAATAACTGAAAACAGTGGTAATTCCTCAGAGAGATATAATTTATGGCAATTGTCTGTTCCGACCACTTTTCTCAGTAATTTGTTCCAGTGATTAATAGCCTCACTGTTAAAGATAAATAATTGTGCCTTACTTCTAATTTAAACGAGCCTGACCTCAGCATGCAGTCATTTGAGGTTCTTACATTTTTCCTTCTCTAGAGAAAAAAGGCCTTTTGTACCTGGTATTATTTTCCTCCTACATACATACTGTATATTCACCTCTCACCTTCTCTTTGATAGACTTTAAACGATTGAGACCTTTAAGTCAATTTCTGTAAGGCTACATCTTAAACTACAACTCTTTTTGTGGCTCTTTTCTCCATTTCTCCCAAATCTTCATCAGTGTGGTGAAAGGACGGACACCAGATGTGTGTGCGGTAAATCAATACTGGTCATATTCATAAAACCACATTTTTCCTCCTATTTTTGTCCATATATTTTGATCCTGTTTTTGTCATAACAGTATGCAAAGAAACACTGCTGACTTCTGACCTATGTCCCTCACAATTCTTTTTGGGTGTCTGTACTACTTCTAAATATATGCATTTGTTTACATTTGCATGTACACAGTAAGGCGTATTATCTATACTACTGTTACTTTATAAACTATGAGAGTAGGGAAAAAAAGTAAAAATTAACCCCCAAATTTAAATCTCAAAGCAAGTGCAAAATATCAACAAGTGTAATGTCATAAATTTATATAGTGAGCTATCTTGCCTTTGCAGATTCTCACTTAGCAGCTCAAAATGCAATTTTGATTGCAATTTGCAATCAAAAGATGTAAAAGATTAAAAATAAACACAACAAGCTAAAGTGAAGGGCAGTAAACCTTATCTACAAGCATCTTTACTAAATTACTTTGGTCGTTGCCCAAAATGAAGACTACGTATAAACACATTTGTCTAAATTAAAATATGACAATTAAGGCATATTATCAACTGCAGAGAAAAATAAAACAAAAGCAGAAAAGAATGCCAATGCACTGCGAAAAGGGTTACGCCGTCTCCCTATATAAACAACACAAAAAGAGAAGTCATGCTTCACTGCAAAGAGCATTCATACAATTTTTTTCTTAAAGACTAGTGTCTCACTGAAAGTCATTGAAGCTTCCCCAAGGAGAATGTGAATTAGAGTCAGAGGCCAAACATAAACATACTTCTCTGAAACCTAATCCTTCCCACTTAAAATGCTCCTGCAGCTTCTGACCAGGAAAATCACTGTGACTGCACTGGTAGTTTTGCCTGGTTTTCTTTAGCGTTTTCAAAACCAAATAACTCAAATCTGAACAAGCATCAACACAATTAAAATAAAAACAGCTGATCTCCTCCTTTTCCTACTCTATATAAGAATTTTTCCCTTTTAAGATACTATCTTCTGGTATTATCAACATTAAAGTGTTCTTCACTTTCCCCTTGAACACTCTGCTCTTCCCCCTGCCTCACCTGGCTCCCTTAATGCTTGTACTCCAAAACTGCTCCATCTTGAAGGCTCAGTTGTATTCTCCTACCACAGTTAGAAAAATATTTCCCTGCTCTTGATTTGATCTAACAATGTGTCGTGGTTTAACCCAGGACACAATGACATCAGCAACTCCAAACACAGACACAGCAATTCAAGATAACTCTCGTCCCATACCAGGGCATAAATCTAAGGTATTCTGTGTTTTATTACTTGAAAACAAGAAATGCAGTACTGAGATATTGATACATTCACTGTGAACATGTCACAAATGTGTTTATAGTCTTTGCAGCAATCTGAAAAGCATTTTAAAAATCAGTATTAATATACTCCAGATTCTCTACCTTCTCTCTACCAGTGCCAGGACCTCTCCTACCTTTTCAGGGCTTTGACCTGAATGGGGCATCTCTGAAGAGCTCATGTCTTCTACAGAAAAATCAGAAGGGACACAACAACACCCAGAATTATGACTGGGATGCCAGTCTCCCATTCCCTTCAGCCCACCTCCCTTCCACATCGAAATGAGAGGAAACATCTCAGGTCCAGATAGTCTTAGGCTTATGTTGTGTGAAGGAGTGGACTGCCTTCTCATCCATTTTCCTTTAGTCTTGCAAGTATATACTATAAATCAATAAACAAGCCGTTAAATTGATTTTTATCAAGACATTAGGTGCTGAATTAACTAAGCCTTAAATAAAACAGAATTCCAGCAGAGGAAATTTCACAGTCTGAATTGAATTAACACAGTCAAAAAATACACCAAGTTTTCACCCTCTTCTACTTAACACTAGAAGCTGAAGTCTGGGTAAATTAAGACAAAATCTCTACTAACAACACACTACAAACTTTCCAAACACCTGAAGGAAAATCTCATGAGTTACGTTACAGCTAATTCATAACATAGTATACAATTACTTTAAATTATTCTATATACTTTATCCTCTTCCCCAAATTTCATTGTTGATATACGGATAGACAACTAACCTTTAAAGGTTTTACAATTCCTCTGCAGATTATCAGTATACTGAACACTTATTATCACATTTATTAACTATCATATTTCAGAATCAACTTCTTTTCATATGAAGGTGAGGTACATATTTCCATCTGTATCTTTCAGTTTAACAGTCACAGTTGTCAAATGTCCTGGGAAGCCTCCTTCAACACACTTTTGTATTTGTCACTGGTAATACCAACTCCCCATTTTGTGTACAAATACTGCACAGTTAATCTGAATACAGCACACTTGAGAAAGAAGCTAACGCAGTAAATAAGGAAAGCCTCAGAATTACTTCCCTCCCCACCCTGAACAAAACAATACTTTGTAAAAAGAATGTTTTGATGAGAAAAATCTACAGATTTCTTAGCAAATGCAAGCAGGTTAGAAGCCATGTAAAGCAACAATACACAGCATAGACAGAGCAATCCATATATTATTATAGAAAATTAACTGATTTCCTGTAATAGTGCCAGAATTAATAAATCACTGTTAAAGACGTAATACTGTATTTCTAAAACTGGTATCTTTTGCTGCCAATTCTGTCTCTGAATACCAAAGTAGCAAAGGACTACTTTCTATTGCAAGGAATCTCTACCTAAACTTTTTTATTTTTTTAAATAATTACTGGATTTATAAAAGAAAGAAAACTACAACCCATATAAGACAAATATTTCAGAATACACAGTATTCAAAACTAGCAAAGTGCTTCCTAACCCTGAAAGAGGGCTCAGCAGACCGACCCAATGCTAAACCAGTAGGAAACAATTGTCACTTAGTACTGAATTACACAGCAATTCAAATTCTTAAGTCAAGCTTTAATAGGCTAGCTCTATTATGTACCCACTGCATAATGAACCAGCTGCCCTCAACAGTTTATTATCACTTATGATAATAAATGAATAAATTAAAAAAAACCCAAATATTTAATTTCATACTCTCTTAGCAGAAAAGAACAACAACAACAAAATAAAAACCTTATTTGTTTGTTTGTTTTACTTTGGAACGCACCTAACAAATTTTGTTTTAAATGAATTTATTCAAATTTTCCTTTTATTTCATATTGCTCTATATTTTCAGGCTTTGTAGTACATAACACACAATTCTTTCCCTTGCCTCAACCATATGGGATCAAATCCGCAGCATTACTTCATTTTCACATACGTGACACATATGTAAGAAAATAGCAAACTATCAACAATCCTGTTTTGCCTCTAATACACAACTAGGAAGTCAAGCAGCATTTGTTAAAACTGTTCCAAGAAGATCTAATTCTGTATGTTTAGGACAGCCTTTCATTTTGGAAGTATGTTATGTTAATAAAATCACTTCAATATGTAACTTTTTTTGTTAAAATGGTAAATTTCCATGCTCCTTAGTCCAAATAAAAATTGAAAAATAAAATAAATTTGAAAGTTATAAAAGAAATAAATTATGATATAATCAGCTCGCATGTTCAGAGATTTCAAAACTGTCAAAAATACATAATCAGAGATGAAGGAGACGAAACATCTGCTGTGACGACAGAGGGACTCAAAATGACTAAGTAAGCAAGAGGAACACACCCACAAAGTGAAAAAAAATAAACCTCTTGCATTCCTTTCGCACAGCATTTGTTTTGCTTTTGATATTTACTTCCCAGCTACTCCATGTGAACTATTATTAAATAATAGCCTTCAGATTTGATGTGCCATGAAGCTGCTACAATTACTCTCTGATAATCTTGACAGCTACTGTTGACCTTTTGCCATTTGGTGTGATTTTGCATAACAAGAATAATGCATATGACATTTTTACTACAGGAAAACTTAGTAAAGAGATAAACATTTTAATGATTAGGAGGGTTTTTTTACGCTCCAGGACTTGAGATTTGAATGCCCATTGAGACAGACATGACTATGCCAGTGCAATCCTTGCCCAGCACAGGCAGCTAAGCCATAGCTTGAGTGCTCCACAATACCCAGGCCTTCCCAGCTCTTAATAAGCACTGTATCAGGCTTTTATACTGCACAAATGTATGTAACCTGTGCTACAGCATTCACCTGGTACTGCTTACAAACATCAAGGTTTCCTACTCTATTTCAGTTTATATCAGAGAGATGTGTTTCCTTCCTCCCTTCAACACAATTTCAGCTCCCTTTCCCCTAAAATGGATCTCCTGGATCCTTGAAGAGAACCACTTTTGTGTCCCCTGAAAAACACGACTGAAAACCGTGACCAGCACCAACAGAAGCAGAAACACTGTGTATAAATATATGACTTTTAATGTGGACATATTAAGTGTGATCTTGTAAGCTAGTGTTTAAGTTGCCTAAATTGTTTAATAAATAGCAATCTTTGATGTCAAACAGAAACAAATTAGGCTACAAACCTAACTGCCTTAATCAAATGATTCAACGCTGAAATTATAAATCTTAGGTTTTAGAATCATAGAATCATAGAATAGTTAGGGTTAGAAAGGACTTTAAGATCAGTTCAAAGATTTCAACTCCTGACTGTGGTAGATGGTTGATTGGTTTTGCATGGTTAGTGTTGCAATGCAGATGAGATG
>JANHGB010046585.1:13617-24311 GCA_026283785.1 Coracopsis vasa
GGATGGAGCATTCACAACTTCCTTGGGCAACCCATTCCAGTGCCTTGCCACCCTTACAGTAAAGAATTTCTTCCTTATATCCAATCTAAACTTCCCCTGTTTGAGTTTTAACCCATTGCTCCTTGTCCTATCACTACAGTCCCTAATGAAGAGTCCCTCCCCAGCATCCTTATATGCCCCCTTCAGATACTGGAAGGCTGCCATGAGGTCTCCACGTAGCCTTCTCTTCTCCAGGTTTTGATAATTTTAGGTACCATATATCAAGATAGGTGAAAATTAAGGATCAGCCTTTGCTCTTGATTGTTTACCTTATCCCTCCTATCAGTGGAAATGGCAAGATTTTAATAGCTTCCTATTTACCTGTCAATGAAATACATTTCATTTTCCATGGATTCTTTTACTTCTTTTTGTTTAATGAAAATGATAAAGGCATAAACCAAAGAACCTTCAAAAAATACAGTTTATTGCTTTTGTAAGTGTTCTGTGTATGCAACGTATCATCTTTGACAAACTTTATTATGTAAAGCTTACAGTGACTTAACACTTTCTGGTTCTATCAAAAAACTCAGGTACAAAACGAGCATAAACTTACAACCTCTTATTCATTTTTGCTCTTCTGGCCACAAGTCATCACAATCTGTACTAGAATCCAAACCAAATTATACGCAAGCTACTCTTCTACAAACTAACAACAACAAAAAGAAAGTGATTAAAAAAAAAAATAATCAAAGGAGTTCTTCCTACCAGCTGTCTCTTCCTCCCTGAACGCCTGCCTGTCTGGAGTTTGCATCTCCTCTGACACGTCAAAGTGAATTTTAAACCCATTGTAATGTTGGGTGGCTTTTTCTAGAAATCAGATTACACAACACCTGCTCATCTCTTTCCCTCCACTTTCTTACGTTGGTATCAGGCCGAGGAGCTGAATTTAGCTTTCCAACATCACATGCAAAAGGAGAGTCGTTAACCTCCTTGCAAGTTCATAACCACCAGTCACTTTGCAGACTACCTCTACTGTTTAGAGATATCTCATTTCACAATAAAGGGCACTTAACACCTGTAAAGTAATTATATCTACCAAATGTTGTTGGCCTGAAATATGAATATATAATTGTTTCTGCCATCTGTTAATTATACTAGTTGAATCACTTATTTAATCATATACATTTACTTGACATCTACAAACTTTTTAATAGCTTTCACAAATGCTATCCTGGCACTCAGGCAGAACTAAGTCATTGTTTATGCGTCCCACAAGGAAACAACACAGACATGTGAGGCCAGATTTTGCAGCAGCTCCACAAGATGAGAAGGCAGCTAGTGCTAGACATCTCCTCAGCCTGTCTGTGTCAGCTAACAGCCGGAGGAACCAACAGGGGTTTCCAGTAGAGGCAGGGGCATTGTTTGTCAGCAATAAGAATGTCTGAAGACCCAAGGGAGAAGGGAGGAACCTGGCAGAACGGGATGTGGAGGGAATGGCAGTACAACCTGGCTTACTAAGAAAGCCATCCAAGTGTTCCTCAGGTTAACGATTGCTGCTGCTGAACATCTACAGGTAAGGAATCCATGCAAAACATTGAGCATTATGTCTACAATACACAAACCATATCACAGCTTTGGCACTGAGCTTGCATTGTCCTCTCTAGTCTTTTTAAAGCACCTACCAGTGTCCAGCTGAGGCTGCTTTAAAACATTGAAGAACTGCTGTACATGCATATTTTGGAGATCAGCAGCCTAAATTACTCTGAAACTTTTGATGCAAATTTCAATGTCTCTAAGACTACTTCTCTGAGCCATTACAATGCAAATCAAAGTATTGCTGCTAACGCAGCACTGCAAGAAAAGCTGTTCCTAGTTTTAAAAGAAAAAAAAGGCATCAAAGTTGAAGGCAGGTTCTTATCATTTGCACATTGAAATAATTATTTTAACAGGTAATATTTTCACACATACAGACATATCCTCACTTCTTTCTACCTTGGCGAAAAAAAAATAACTTCAACTTTTTTTTAAAACCTCCTTTCTATCAGTATATCATTAAAACTAACAGTAGGTAAGAAACATGCATAAAAATTCTTGCAAGCATCAGGATAGCTGTCGTCCCACAGAAATCAATTTATAGCCTGGTACAATAAGGTTAGCCCCTCTTATCTCTTTATCTTCACAGCTGGTTATATTCTACACTACTCAAAATTGCTGACCTTTCCTGCAGCTACCTAAAAATTTCCTCTGGTGCTTGAACATTAATCCAGAACTCACAGCTGAACTCTGCTCGTTGTCAAGTTCAAATAGCTGGGACAACGTTTCCAGCCTGGTGTGGTGGTGGTGGGGCAGCAGCACAGGGAATATAACCTGATGGTGCCAAAAGCCTGGGAAACACTAGGACAGGTACAACTCATGGTCATTTCTATCCTACAAGGCAGCAGATCTGCCTAATAGGGAAATAATGGTATTTTTGACGTGACAAATGCAAATACAGCTTGCAGAAAATCAACAGCACCCTTCTGGTGATACACAAGTTGAGGCATTCTTGTAACAGAAAAATAATTTTTTTAACAATTCAATTCAAAACCCAGAGAAATGAATTCAGATGAATCTACTGATTCTACTTTGCAGCTACCTTGCATATCCCCTGATTGATAAATAATATCTATTGAATCCTCTAGATAGAAATTGCAGTGAGTTATTTTATTGTCCGTAACACCCAGAAACCGGATACAAAAACCAGAACTTTGCCTGGAGCAGGACTACAAATGTGTATTTTACTTGGAAAGGCAAAAGGCATGCAGTCTCTCCTTCATTTCTAGTGGACATCCTGGATTTCTCAAGCTTCCTCACTTTTCCTGGGAAGCAGCTGCAATACACCATTACGCTCACCATGCAGAAAGGCAACGCATGGGGCTGGAGCCAAGCATCAGTTGAAAAACACATCCACCCACCTTCTTTCAGAAGGAGGAAAGGGATTAGAAAAGGCAAGATGAAGGATGCTGTCTTTGAAAAAGTCAACAAGAAGCTACGAGTGGTGCCACTGAGGTGTTAGGGGGCCTGTGAGCAGTGGGGAACCCCCAGGGAGGGCTGGGCAAGGACCCAGCTTGAGCCCCGAAGTACACAGATGCTATCTTTCTGTGCACACCACAGAAACCTTAGACACCTCCAAAAGCTTCTTTGAACATGCAAATGATGTCTCTAGAGAAATTAGGAGAAAGTTAAGTACATTTTATTGGAACAAATTATGATTATTAACTTAAATGTTGCATTTATTAAAGAGGTCAACAAAAATGTTGAAGGGATACCTGGGTATAAAACAAAGCCTTAGGCTGTAATTGTCTCTCCCTATTGCTCCGAAGTTCCCCATGTGAAGATGACTTGCTAAACCATCAAACTTTAGAGAAATGAGGAATAAATTGAAGTCACATACTGTGACTTTTTCAGCAAGGATTTAAAAAATTAAGAGGACTTCATCAGGTATCACAAATATATCACCAAGAGCTATGGGCTCAAGATCTAACATTCTAACTATGCCTGTATTGATTTTACCATTTATTTTGATACTAGTTTTCCCTTTTTCTCAAGCAAGTGTCACTTTAAAAGCATTAGAACGGTATTTGGTGAGGACAAGCACTAGTAGGCACTCTGCCAAGGACTATGAATGCTCAGAGGCAGCTGAGATAAAGGCAACAATCTGAACACTGGTTCAAAAGGATTAAAAAGAAAACTAGCCCAAGACTGGAGATTCAGGGAAGACATTGTCAAAAATCAGTGCATCACACTAGATAAAAGCAAAGGATCCATTTAAATACACTTACAGTACACACAAGAAGCTCAAGTGAAAGCAGACAAGTTTTCGTTACCAATCACCATAGGAATCTTTCATATTGTTAAAGACAATAAAACTGTAAATGAATTCAGGAAAAGTTATAGAGCTCAGAATTGAACTATATTCTCTGCTTAGACATCTTGGTAATCAATAACTGAATTTGATGCTAAACTGCTTATTGCCCATTATTTCTTTCCATATGTCAAAGCAGATAACTACGCATTATTTTCACATTTGCAAGTCACGCAGGAACATAACTAACCATATTGATAGTGTATTATATATGCTAGAGCAAAATTATTGATTTTCTACATTGAGAACTCCTTTTTCCTCAGTATATGCCTCCCTTACCCCTCGGCATGAGCTAAGCCGTGCCTCTTGTCTGGCCTGTCAAGCTGCACACAGTCCAGAGGCTGTTCTGCAGACAGAGCCATTCATTCTTAGCATGGACCTGGATGCCTTGAAGTTTACTTGTTTGATTTTTTTTTTATTTTTAATTTTTTTTCCAGGTGTACCAGTGGGTCTAATAAATTCTATAATTTCCCACCATAAAGCTACCTCCCTATAGCACTGGTCATCACAAACACAACAGTGCTACTATTCCTAAATATTTTGCATCGTGAGATTCCCACTGACTCCAGCTGTAGTTAAGAAAAATGAGCAGTTCTGTAGGTTGCTCCCCAGGACCCAAGTGCAGGGGCCCAGATGAAATGCTATCAGTGGTCACTTGTGAAATATCTGGTTTAATAAGACCTGCCTAGAATCACTCTGCAATTTCCAGACAATCCAGAGTTTTGAGAGCAGAGCTCATTTTCTTTCATCAAAAAGGGATTCTCTCTCTTCCTCAAGTCTTTTGCCTTCTTTGCCAATGAGTCTCAACTTTCTGCAAATCCAGTAAGGGTCTTGCTGCCAAGACACCTCTTTATTAACTGATTCTTTACGAGACACCCCAGAGCACAATCATCCTCTTCACTGAATGAGCTAAAGATTACCGTTAATGAGACAATTGCACATTATCTCAGCATGTACCCTGAAGAGGAACAAGTAAAAGATTGCGCTGGCAATCAAAATCTGGCATTTCCTAACTAACAAAGGCTTGACTTTGACACCTGTGTACAAAGTCTTTTCCTTCACAGAACAAGCTGTGCCATTATGCAGATATCCACAGAATCATCAATCGCTTTTGAGCTTTCAAGTCCCCAGCAGAGAAACCTGCAGCTTTGAGGCAATGGGGCAACAAGGAGGGACTAATAACCTAATGCAGATATATGGAACATCACTTTGGAGGGATGTCATACTTTATCATCAGTTTTGCAGTTTTATGCTGGCATTTAAAAAACAGTGACACACAGCAATCCTGGAATACGTTTCAGGGTCCCTTCTCAGCTTTCTCTAAATCTGATCCTTTCTTATCTCTCCTCTAGGCTGTCTACGACCCACATCTAATTTTTCCCTTATTTCATTCCTTTTGCCATTATTACTTCTCCAACATAGACTCTTTTGTTTTGACTCCAGGCTTCTTATCACAGTGCTCGCTTTCCAGTCTGCCTTACTTGCAGAATCACACAATGTCTGAGGTTGGAAGGCACCTTGGAGACTGTCTAGACCGACCTTTCTGGCTAAAGTGGGGTCAACTGGAGCAGGCTGCTTAGGGCCCTGTCCAGTCAGGTGTTGAGTATCTCCATGGATGGTGATTCCAGAACCCCTCTGGACAACCTTTATCCACTGAGCACAAACTGCAATAAAGGAAATACATAAAAAGAAACTTTACTGTTGCATGAGTTTGTGCCCACTGCCTCTTACACTTTCAGTGCATACCACTGAAAAAAGCCTGGCTCCATCTTCTTTATTCCTCCAATCAAGTATTTCTACACATGCATAAGAATCCCCTCAACCTTTCTTCTTCAGACTAAACAGTGTCAGCTTTCTCAGTCTCTCCTCTCATGGCATAGACCAGTCTTTGTGGCTCTAGTCATCCCATAACCCTCCACTTTCTAGTACCATCTTTGCTGTCTGTCCTAGCTGTCTGACTTTTTCTCCTCTCTTAGAAGACTCTGCTTCCCTTGGCTCTTGTCCAGCTATTTCCAGCCCTACCCTTGGCTCCTCTGCATTGCTGCTTTCCAGATTCTATTCAACCTACGGTCTGTTGAACTGACCTTCAATCTCTATTCACTCCCTCATAGAGAGTTTCTGCCAAGTTTTTTCCCATTTTGCAGGTTCATCTATTTTTCCTTTTTTCACTCCCTTCCCATGATGTCCAGAAACTACCAGACTATGAAGATCACAGGAGGACACACGTGTCCTAATCTATTCCAGTGTCTAGATGGAATCTGCTTTCAACAGTCCAGAATGAGAGTAGGAAAGATCTGCTCAGCCTCTTACCGTACTGGTCAGCAACGTGCTAATGTAGATGGAGTCTAAGGGGGAATTAGACTTCGAGTTCTTAACAAGACTGCTAAGATGTGACATTTCAAAAGCTTGCAACTTCAACAGGTTTCTCACAGGAACAGCGAAAGCCACTCCCTTGAGACAAATTCTTTGTGATGAGTCAAGTCCTTGCTTGAAAGCTTAGGGACATCACGCTGCTTATGCATTTTGACAGGCAAAATATATATCCCCTATTCACTGCTTTCAAAAATCTCTAAAACCCTTTTAGCTGATTTTTTCTTTCTCCATGCAAAAGACAATTAAAATTCTAAACACCTGCTATTAAAAATGTCAACCCAATGTTATATGCAACTGAAAACAGGACAAACAATAAACATTTACGTAAGTAACTGGAAGTAGCAGCCAGCTTGATAAACACAGCCAATCCCACAGAATAGTTCCTGCACACTTTTAGTCTTAAAGAAATGGTTTCCGTTTATAAAATTGAGTTTTATCAAGTTTAATCAAGACCTACAGACTTCTCAAGCAGAGATACTACCAATCACAATCCTAAATTGAATGTCATGATCTTTAGCAAAATCCAGGAATGCTAGGAAAGGTCTGTATATTTTTTTAGGATGTCTTGTTTCTCTTTTGTTCACACCTCTGTTCCCTTTAGTCTTTATGTTTTCTGATGTAAGACAAGTTAGTTGAGTACATTAATCATGTTTACACTCTGAAAGAAGAAAAAACCCCTCTACCATACAAGGGAACAAATGAAGCCTTTCTTCACATCTTTTTATGTGTAAGAGTTTACTGAGTGTCATCAGATAATGACACATCCAGACAATTGTTTGTCAATCCTGAAAATGTAGTTCAACACCAACTGCACTGTAAGAGGCTGTAATAGTTCAGTACTTCTTTTTCAACACAGTGCAGTTTTTAACTTTACATAAGTTTCTGGAGCATATTTGGGAGCATATGAACTTATCTGTCTGTTTTTCATCACCAGCAAGGATCCATTTCTAACTTACATCACAGCCCAGAATATTGCTCTTTATGAGTATAATTTGATCAGTGGAAACATAAATTCCAATATCATCATTAAAAAGGCATAGAATGGATTATTCCACAAGTTACTTTCCTAATTTACTGTCACAATAAACTGCAAGAAACAAGGAAAACGAAGAAGTTTAGAAGCATGAGAATATGCACCTAAGAAATAATGAGGTAACTATTGCTGTTTTCCCTCTTACATAATCTTACAGATTCATAAATCAGTGCTATTCATGGGACTGCAGGTGTTGCACTAACTTTCAGGTTTTAGCTTCCTTCAAACTTGTATAAATAAACCCATTTATACTTTTTCCTAAAATAGACCCCGCTAAAATCTTACTCAAGCTACATTTTGGAGAATTCAGTTCTACAATTAATGACAGAGTAGGGGTAATGCACCAGGAAATATACTGCTCTCACTGGACAAATATAGCATAGCTTTAAATGCCTAAGAAAGTACGTAGCATGTTTTGGAAGAGCCAGGAAGTCTTACAATAATGGGACCTTTCATGTCAGTCATGCACTGTTAAATGTTCTCTCAGTGATAAGAACAGATTGTTGCTCTGCACAGATATATTACGAAATACAGTAATGAATATGACCTACTCCTCTTTGAAGAAAGTCCATGCTACTTTAAAGTAGAAATCTACAATGGATATGCTATGCAAAAGATCAAGTAATCACAGCAGCCTTTGTATAATTAAAAGCAGTTCTAATTCTGGCATTCTTTCAAGCACTGGAAGACAAGCAAGTGTCTGTAATTGTGGCCATTTTCCAAACCTGAGATATGCCTGACTGGAATAACTCTTGGTAACTAAACATGAACTACTAATGGTCGGGGTTTGAAAGGAAACCTGACCTAATGGAGATCAACAGGAAACTTTGGCAGACTAGGTATGCATTGTGCTCTGTGTACAGGATGGAGAGTCATTTAGAAGCACCTAATCAATTAATTAGGCATCACTGTTGAAATCCACTGATTTTCTCCTGAAAGCTGCTCTCATCACTGACCTCTGTACTAGATAACAACATTCCTGTCTCATTGAAGTTTTATCTGAAGAGCTTTCAGTTATTGGGGGATAAAAAAAAGAAAAAAGAAATTTGGCATGAAGCACAATGTCATCCCTTAGGTACCACAGCACAATTTTGTGATGGATAAAACCCCTTACATAGTGTGTACATAAGCACACAAGCAACTGAATTTTGTAGAAAGGAGACAATTTCCTTCCTCTTCTCTTACAAAAAGTGTATAGGTAATCATTTAAATATAAAGAATGTATCTCTACCAGTTCTTGATCATGTCAAATTAGTGGCAACTAATGCTGCAATGTTTCATAATAGGATTCAGAAGTTGCAAGTGGTGTTATGAGCAGCTCTATTTTACTCTGATCTTTTCCCCAAAGTAGACAATTACCTTGTGTAGTTCGTACACAAAATATTTAAATAAATTACTAATTTATGCATATGCATCCTTTCTTTATAGATAAAAATAGGGGTTTGCTTCATTCAAAAATGATAAAGCATTTCTGTTGTTACAATTTACTATGGTAATTTAAAGCAATGAAGAAAAAAAATGAAACAGCAAAAACCTACAACAGAAATTGTGCGTAATTAAAGGACAATTTTACAGATGTTTAAAATCCTACAGTCTTAAAGTGTGTTTTTCAAAGGTATATTTCCCCATGGAACTTGAAAAATTAAGGAAAAATAAATCATGACTGCATGACTTGGATAGGGGTAAGGAAGGACAGAGAGGAATGCTGGCTAGTATTTAAGTTCACTCACTGGTTAAACTCTACGTGGTTTTCCTGAACGTTAATGTTTGACACCAGACTGCTCTAAGTTTTAACACGGATTTATTTTCAGTGTCACTGCATGGCTAATGAAGAAGAAACAGGCCTATAACCAGATGCAGTCAACACAAAAGTGCACAGAGAAATAACTGAGAAATTCTTAGTTGGTATTTACAGTGCAAGTCTAATGAGTCTAGGGTCGACAGATGTGTACAAATATTTGTAATTATCCTGACCACAGCAGAATTTCTACTTCCTTACCTCAATGTTTTTGAGGAAAAAGGCAAATATTTTTAAAACTGCCATTTAATTTTTCACCTTGGAGTCCCACCAATCAGCCAAAGTGTTTTACTGCTAAAATAACAAAGACCTAGGAAACAGTGATATTAAACAAAGGTCTGTAAAAAAGATGATAAGATTTGACCCCCTGCCTTGGCCTGCTGTTTAAAAGGCAAGTATAGCATGTGACATTTAAAGTGCCTGTGGAGCTTTCCCTGTTGACAGAAAACAACAGCAAGCTATATAGTTCTACATTTCGAGCAAACAAAATGCTGCCTTCAAAGGTCTTGCTACAAAATGATACAAAGACAGTTGTTTTTAATAAAGATGTGACCTACAGAAAAAGAGAAACAGTGTTTCCTTTATCAAATTTCTTCTCCCTTTCTACTCATCAGGCGGGAAGAACTCTTCCAATATAAAACTGACTCATCACAAGACCAACCACAAAATTTAGATAACTGCTAGGCTTCTAAAAAAATCTAATGCCATATAGTCCAAGAGCTAACACATCATCTTCATATTAATGTATGGTATGAAAAGTAACTGGTAGCCAGCAGCTGAAAGGGAAGTAGGAGAGAAAAGAAAGTGTCAGTGAAGGCATGTCATGACTGTGAACAGCTGGGAACGTCACAACACTGTCCACTTGATTTATTTAAACTTTGGAGAGTGTTTCCTTTGAAAAACTTGTGTCAATGCAGAGTGCATAGCTATAAGCACACTCTATAACCTCTCTGCTTTTATTTCAGGCATGCTATGGTTCTGTCTAATCAGGATAAACAATTCACTCTAACGAAACTTAAGTGCATTAGTGACAGTTGAACATGTTTTGCATTACATAACTAGGAAAATTACATATCTCCCCCAGACAGAAATTAACTTCTGTAACCTATGAACAATAATTACAATCAACTAACACTAAAGCGCAACATGACAAAATGCACCCTGCAATTTAGCTCCTCAACAAAATTACACTGCACCAAAGGGAAGGTATTCCATCACTTAACTCAGTACCAAAGCACCTACAGGCTAACAAAGTTCCTTTACTTACTGTAGATTCCTTCAAAACATTAGCCATTTAAGATGGAACAGATGCCATACACATACCCTCCTTTAGGAATTAACATTAATGTAATCCAACTGATCTCTTTATTATTCCGCATCCTTTTATTTTCTGAAATGTAAAAGCGAAACCCAGTACAAGAGAGCCATTTATAGAATCATAGAATAGGTAGGGCTGGAAAGGACCTTAAGATCATCTAGTTCCAACCCCCCTGCCATGGGCAGGGACACCTCACACCGAACCACGTCACACAAGGCTCTGTCCAACCTGGCCTTGAACACCACCAGGGATGGAGCATTCACAACTTCCCTGGGCAACCCATTCCAGT
>JANHGB010046585.1:24411-35777 GCA_026283785.1 Coracopsis vasa
ATGGAGCATTCACAACTTCCCTGGGCAACCCATTCCAGTGCCTCACCACCCTCACAGTAAAGAACTTCTTCCTTATACCCAATCTAAACTTCCTCTGTTTAAGTTTTAACCCATTACTCCTTGTCCTATCACTTGCAGTTCACAGAAAAGGATGACCCAAATAGACAGCACTCTTTGACTAACATTCACCCAACTCAGTGAGGATCAGAGATATAGCAAACTGTGCACTGAAGAAAACGCTTACAGCTCAGTAATTATATCGTAGATGTTGAAGAATAGCAAAGATTTTTGTAGCAGACTTATGCCTCCCTAGCTTAGTACACATTGACTGGAGTGGGAAACCCCTTCATGAGCACTAGAGCACCTAGCAGAGTAGAAAAACAAATACCACTATTCCACTTCCTCAAGGATACAAACCCAAGTTCTGGACAACTAGCTAGCGAGTTAGACTCCTCTGGAAAACAAACAAAAAATCCACCCCAAAACCACCACCAAGACCTCAAGAACAAGCACCTGCCTTCTATTACTGCCTTTGTAGCATTAAACATATGGAGGATAAATTAGTAGCATTTTCTTAGAATACGTATACTAAAAAAAACAGTGCAGCTCCTTAATAATGACAGTGTAACATATATATTATTTTCAGGGCAAAGAACAAATGTCTTATAAGTCCAATTAAGTTATATGCTTTACATACAATTAGATTAGGCAGAGAAAATCGTCATACTAAAAATTGTACATACTGATTTGATTAATTATCCCTTTCTTGAAACAGCTGGTTTACAAGGGAAGGTGCTTCTCTGCTATATGCTATAGAATGCTAGAATACATACAATCCCTAAAATACTTTAATGATGCTTAGCTTGAGTGAATTATGGTACACTGGTAAGTTAAAAAAATTACATTCATAAATTGAGTTTGACTTGATTTTAAAATCTGGTATTATCATAATATTAGATGCGCCTTCGAAGGTGCAGAAACTTAGGCTACCAATAAGAAATTCCAATGATGTTTATCAACTTCTTAAATGCCTACCTGACTTGGAAGCCAAGCGTGAGTTAATATTTGTTTTATGGGATAATGAAGTGAATGATTTACATGAGCATTATTTGTACACTTGGTCCTGGACTTTGAGTTTGTCTAAAATTAAAAGTACCAAGCTCTTGCTCTTCCTGATGTCTTTATCCTAGCCAACAAATCTCAGACTTTCTCATAACGGGAAAAACATGGGGGAGTGCACAAAAACGCATAGTAGAAGTAGCTGCTGATCAGAACGAAATCATAAACCCTTCAGCCAAAATCAACAACAACCTGCAAGCTTGATATCCTCCAGTTATCACACCAATAGGAGGGTGCACGAGTAGCTCTCTGCAGAAGCTCAAGAAGCAGCACAAATTCATTCATTTTCAGTTTTAAAATTCAAATTGAGCTGCCTGCAGAGAAGCTGATAAGCTCTCTAGTAGAGTATAAAGTGTACACAGACCTTAAGATCTAGCACAGGTGGATTATGTGTAATGAAGTAAAAGGAATAAATATCATCTAGGGTGAACAAATCCATCATAACTCTTACCCATGCAAGCAAAACAAAGCACAAAATGCAGCCAGTTATGAATATAAATATCTGGAAGATTATATACATATTACATTTACAAGAATGTGCCTTAGAGTTCTGTGTGAAATGGAGTTCTATGGTACACATTATATTTTTAAGAGAACACAAAGCAGAAGGTAAGGAGTTTCCTTCTTCAGTTGTTGGGTTAACAAAGAGTGACCAGAAGCAGGAAGGAAATTTTTAGAAGGAGGTTAGCCAATCAGCCATAACACTAAGCTTACTAAGTTACTCATGTAACTTCTGCACAGCATTTATCTTCGGACCTGTCACCAAGATCAGTCAATCTTCTTTATTTCACAGGAGTGGACTTCTTCAGAATTAGTGTTTACATTCTCATTTTATACATGACTTCAGTGAAAAACGAAATAAAAATGTGGGGGCTTTGGGGATGGTTTTTTTTTGGTGGGCTTTGTTTGTTTTCTTTCGTTTTATAGGCAAGCCCACAGCAGTCAACAAAGAAACATAATATTCATTCTATACGACTACCAGGTTGTATACACGATAACCTAACAATGTCCTAAACTTCTTTGCACCATGAAAACATCATTTTCATACCAGCATCTGAGACACATGTATCCTATGGCATATATCTAAGGAAATTTTTTAAGCTGGACAAAGACCTGCTTCTGCATTTGTATTTCCATATATTTATTTTCAGCAATAGACTACATTTACACAATAGGAAAATACGTAATGCAAAACCTGCAAAAATTCTGGGGGAATTCTGGTTTATCAAGTAACGCCAGGAACATACTACAGGTTGTAACCAGCACTGTCAAAGCCAAAACCAAGAGCACCTGACATGACATTTTTCAAGATGAAAATGATAGGTTTTTTTCAAAACAGAAAGGCTGCTGGGGCTAGAGAGGGCTGCCCTGACAGCCTCACTTTGGTTGGAGAAGTTCCATCTCAGTGCCTGTTGGTCTGCACCTCTTCTAGGATAACTCCAAACTAATAAAAGATGCCATCCCACTCTGGCCTGCTTGAATAAATGCTTATTTTCTGCAACTCATACACACGTGCAAGGTTGTCATGCACTATCTTTCACGTAACACTTCCATCCCTGACAGGGCCATAGCTGTGAAGCAGGTAATAGAGTTAGCCAAGTTCCTGGGTGCTTTCTCCAGTCCCTCCTGAAGAAATATAAAGCTCTTTTTCCTTATCTAAAACCTTTCCTGACCACAATGCCTCCCCAAAAACCATCAACCATTAAACTAAGGTGGCTAAGTCAACACTGCCCCATGTTTCCTTGTATTTTGACCTCTCTTTCTCAGTCCCTTGTTTTAATCTTAGCTTCTAAATTATTTACAGCAAGTAATGCTTTTTTTTTCCCCTCCTCTTACTTGTACTGGGTACTGCAGAGAGGAGCACTATGCTACTTCAGAGGAAAACTGATGATTTTCTGCAACATGGAGGAGACAATTTCTAAATCTCCTAACACTGGAAGCAAGTAAGTTAAAAAGGAAGAAAAAACATGTACAATTAGTTAGAATAAACATTAGCAAATGTTTTTCACTGTGATAATTCACAGCATATTAGCGAATATTCTAAAGTATTTTCATACTCTCAAACCGTTTTCAAAATGGGAATACATTTCAGGAAAAAATTATATGGTAAGTGAGCCGGAGTGTAAATTAGCATTGCCTGTAATACTGTTCCATTAAATCTGTTATTTTTGGCTTACTAAATATGGGAAACTTCTCAGAAAAATAGTGCTTCTTTACTGCTGCATTTGCAAATATGTATTGGGGCAATGACAAATTAATGACAAGAATTAATACTTTAATATTGTTTCTTAAGCAATGAAACCAGTTTCGTATCGTGTTTACAAAATCTACACACAATGTGCAATTACTTCAAACATGAACATTTTTCAGTACAAATGAACAGCTTAAAAAACATCCACCGGAGGGGCAAAACAGAAACATTCATCCTGTTTTGTTAAAGTTAGCAAATCATTTACTTTAGCTCAGTACCACTGCTATCTTTTGAGATATAGCTCCTATATGCCTTCAATCTAAGCTGGATTTTAACTCTTGCATACAAATGAGCAAACATACCAGAAGTTCACTGAAAAAGCAGATTTGGCTTTCAGATTCTCAGCTCCGAAGCAGTTCTGTTTTAGCATATATTAAAAATTTTCATTCCCCACATCGGTTGCCCTTTTCCCCCCTCTAAATTAGACATTGTTTAGTGGAAAGGATATTGGCAACACTTAAAAATACCTGTTCTAACATCAAAATTACTAAATTAAGAACATCTGATTTTAAATTCTACAACAGCCAAACAGCAAAAAAAAAAACCACACAAACAAACATAAAAATCCCAAAGAGTTTCAGGATTTGGAGCTGTGGATGGGAGAACTAAGATTGTGAAATTTCTTTTAGAGACTCAAGTTATCTTAGTAGTTTTCATGTAAAGTATTAATAACAACTTATTTTTATTTGAAAGCTCAGAAGATATCCAAGTCACAGTAAAACATACTGCTGCTTGGCCACATCCAATTTTTATGCTAGGATCAGAAGTGAAGCAGCACTGAGCTCACTGCAGGCATGGATCCTCTGAGCTTGTCCAGGTCCCTAGGGAGGTTTTCAGCTTTGCTCCTTTAGCAATACTCCTACCACTACGGAGAGTGGCTAGTTTAAAACCTGGCTTGGATTTACACAAGTTTAAAGATTACACATGTCTGCTAGGCAGATATAACCTGAATAGGAAGTTGGAGAGAATTCCCTTAAGAGATGATAATCATACTTAAGTAGGTATATTACTTAATCATACTTAAGTAAAACATTCATTTTAGCATGTTACAGTTTCCTTTAATATGAAGGTTAAGAACTTCTCTCTTCTTAACAGTCAAGCATTCACAGGGTTTCTCAAGTTACCCTGACATATGGTATGGCCAATAGGGGCATATACTATGTTGATGTTTTGTATCCAGCCTTATCTTTTCTCTTCTCTCTCAGTAAGGCTGGTGTTCTAATATGCTTTTTCACAGGATTTTGGATTAACTAACAGCTCTGCAGCTCAATCAGAAAGTGCATTTGGCAAAGAAAATTATTTGCAGGTGCCTGTATTCTGCAGAGGGGCACAGGGGTTGTGCTGACAATCTGGCAGCATTTCTCCCTGATTTCTGAGAGTTGAAATCCATCATGTCCTTTCCTTGCAGGATAACTCTGGAATCCTATCTCCATATCTTACATGGGGGTAGGATATCCAAAATG
This sequence comes from Coracopsis vasa, assembly GCA_026283785.1. Lineage (NCBI taxonomy): Eukaryota > Metazoa > Chordata > Aves > Psittaciformes > Psittacidae > Coracopsis > Coracopsis vasa. The sequence continues at coordinate 29,245 of JANHGB010046585.1, forward strand.
CTACTTAAAGACATAAGCTCTGCTTGGCACCAGTCTCCTACTGTACAGGAAAGCTCATTCTTCATAATATGACCTCAGCCTTTGATTCTGCTTTCCCTTAAAAGCTCAGGACAAATGATATTGATAGAATAATTTAAATTGTAAATCCATGAACTAGGTCACCCAAAATTAGGGGAGTCATTACCTCTGGTTGAGATAGCAAGGCAAGACAGGTATTTCAGAGACTGATGAGATCAGAAATCCATGTCGGCCAACAGCAACAGACTGTGGAATACTTGGCCAAAGTTGGACTGTGTGGTGGTCTGATCTACCATGCATAACTAGTTAAGATTAGTTACGCACTGCTACATAGAAAACTGTTACTTAAAATATATGAAGGAAAAAGAAAGAAGGCTAGACATCATGAAGCAATTTAGTGGCTCCTCAAATGTTACAAACTTAACAAAATAGAAGGACAAAGGTTGTGGTGGAAAGGGTGTATTTTGCAAGGGATAATGAAGGAAAAAAGGAGAGCCTACCCTGTCTCAGACACTTTCGTAGCAATCATCATGAAAACCATCAACACTTCTGAACAAAGACTATGGCTGATTTGTCCCTGTGGACCTATTTGCAACTATAGAATCCAAAGAATGACCGTAAATTGTATTCCAAAATAACAAAAAGTGCAGAAGAGAAGATGGGCTCAAATTACAGATCTCTGATTAAGACAGAGAAAATTCTCAGCAGTCAACCAACACAATAGGTTAAATAGCCAATATATTCATTAAGTTTCACACTTCTTCCCCTAAATTTCATTCTTTTTGCTCTTTAAGCAGACAAATTGGGACACTCAATGTAAAACATAATGTGAAAATCCTTTGTATAATGCCTTTTCCCATGCCCAGGGGTACATGAATTTATGCAAATGCCATACTCAGTAACAACTGTATATATTAAAAAGGTCGCTTAGGTTTTATGCCCAGAAAACTATAATTCTATCCTTTATGGATCATCCAACCTCCGTAACATACAATTTTATTCTGTTTTCAAACTCTACTGGACCAGAAACTATGAAGCCTGCTGAACCTTAAGCCTGATCTACAGGACTGTTAAACTAGAACGTGTAATCCAAGTCAGGCATGATTCCAGCACAGGAAGCTTAGCCTTCCCTTGCGTCTCATTTCCTCCTCTCTTGCCACAACAGAAGCAGCTTGCTCATTCTCCTGACTCTCACTTCACAGACTCATTAGTGTATTAACCAGCTGGATCTGATAAGCAGGCTCCAAAACCATGAAAAAGCCAAGGGCATTTTGAAGCAGGGAGGCATGTTTCCCCATGTCCCTGGCAGTAGCCCTGAAGCACAGCTTTTCCCAGTATCCGGTGGAAAGGACAAGAGATGTTGCATAATGGATGCAGTACAGGAAGGGCAGACCAGAGGGGAGTTTTTCTCCCAACACTACACTCTATACAGTCCCCCCAAAGTCTGACACTGATGCTTCAAGTTTGTGGGCTACTTCAAACAATTTAGGAATAGCAGTTCAAAAGACATTTTAAAGCAACAGTGAGCTGTGCAATTTGGGGCAAAGAAAAAAGAAGTAAGCAGCTCTAGATGTTCATTTCTGGCAAACTAGGTACAATTACATTTTATTTCTCATCTTTTGTACTTTCATAATTGTATTTTATACTTTTGAAGGTTGAAAGAAAATATTGAAATATCATGAAAATAAAATGAAAATGAAATGAATACCATGAAAATACTGACAAGTCCAAAGAAGACCACCCATCTCTTCCTTTTCCCATGAAAACATCAGTACAGATGTTCTGTTCTCTGGTAGTAGCAACGCATGAAGGAAAACAAGGGAAAAATCCTGTGGGCATCACCTGAACCCCTGGGTCAGGCTGTATGTCTCCCAAATACCACCCACTATCTTCAGAAAGTAATGACTGTTAGGATATTTTAAGAAATTAATGTGACAAAATATAGATCTCATGGAACACACTCCTAGTGAGTCACCATTTTAGGTTACTTCAGTCACCATTTCATATCCAAACTAGAACTGCGATAAAACTGTGTCAGTTTGGCATATAAGGATGGCCAAGGACCAGGACAATGTCAGTTCTATGGCATGAAAACAGATTAGGAGCTAATAGATGCTATTGTCATGTACCTCCTTTTCTTTTGTTAAGCATGTCTGTGTAGAATCATAGAACAGTTAGGGTTGGAAAGGACCTCAAGATCATCTAGTTCCAGCCCCCCTGCCATTGGCAGGGATGCCTCACAATAGACCATGCTGCCCAAGGCTCCATCCAACCTGGCCTTGACACTGCCAGGGATGAAGCATTTACCACTTCTTTGGGCAACTCATTCCAGTGCCTCACCACCCTCACAGTAAAGAACTTGTATTCTTCTTTATCCAGGTTGTCATCCAGGCAACCCTGACTGGATCCTAAACGAAGGTTTATCCTTTCAGAATCCATTTCTCAGTCCATAAAATACTCCCTTAACATGGCTAGCAACATCTTAAATCAATTTGGTCTTAACCTTGCATGCAAACAGAGTTCAGTTGAATTGCTGTAATTCTGCTGGGACTACTCAAATGAACAGGTACACACATTTTTACTTGCAAGGCTAGGATGTAACGATAATACTACCTGAATTTTTAGTATTATCAGAGCCAATGCTAGAGAAATTCTGACAAATGTGTGAAAAAGTATTTCAAAAGCAGTTCAGACACTTGGGGCTCTGGAGTCACTCAGGTGCTTTTTCAGCTATCCTACAGCTTTTGCATCAAATTCTATACTTTTGTTTTATATGACAAAGACCACATCAAAGTTGCCTGCACTGTGAAAAACAGGATCAGTTAGTGAAGGCTGAGATATTCAATAACAAACAACACAAAAGAGATGTCATATCCCTGTAGTCTGTACCACATTCAAACAGCGGCTTTGAAATGACTTTTCTGCAGAATTCTTCTGAAGGTTGTCAAAAACACAGCCCACACAAACTAACTACTCATAATTGAGAAACATGAAGGAAAATAGCCTGTGGAATATATCAGCTAGTCTAGTTTCTCTATTATTAGCAAATACTCAAGCCACACTGTTGGATAGCCTTAGAAGTAGCCTGTAAGTACCAAATAAATGACTAAGAAACTACTAAACCACATTCAAAATTCTGCTAAAGGCATTTTGACTCTCAACACTCAGGTAAAAGGTTTTTAGGTTTATTTGGTTTCGGGTTTTCTTGGTTGTGTTTTCATTATGTGTGTTTTTTTATTTTGTTTTTAACAGAAACTATTTATGTATTTTGCCTTCATGTCACAGTTTTTCAAAATCTCCTCAAATGATTTGATAGAGAAGGTATTACACATTTTTGCACCTCAGAGTCTGCTCAGCCAGAGGGGAAACAAGAAGAAAGAAAGTATAGGGCAATTGCCCTTAATAAAGTTAGAGATGGAAAGATAACAGAAGCATGTTGGAAACAAACAGTCACAGAAAGATTTGTAATTGAATTTGTTCGGGGATTTTAAAGGTTTGAAATAGCTGACAAAAAACTCAAACATTTTTTAATTTTTACAAGGGCAAAATGAAGAGAGTGAAAGAGCAGCCCATACTCACATGCCAGCAAAATCTGAAGATTAATAAGGATGAAGAACACATTACAATTTTGAAAGACCATTTCTTTCCAGGATCAGGCTGCATGTATTGTAAATCACCCAACAGGATATAATTAAACAATAACACATGTCAGGCATTAGTTTCTGAGCAGTCGGAAAACACTATAGAATTCAGTCAAAAAAACAAACCAAAACACAAATCTCCCATGGTTTACTTGTTACTTATCACAGTTTGTACAGCTTTCCTATGACTATGCTCAGCATGCACAATATGTATTCACTTTGCTGTACAGTTGCATGAAACTCTGTACAATCATATCGTATAAATCTTTAGTTACTTCTTGTACATAAATCAAGGCCAGTTCTGAAGATGATCCAAAAGGCAGAATCTTCTCTGTTGATATTCCTGCAATCCTTTTATTACGTTAAGCACTATGGGTGATAAAGTAAACCTTAGCATTCACTAAACATATACTGACACATTTTTATGGTTGAGAAATTCTCTGTCCCATCCTGTAATCACTTTGCGATTCTCCTAACAGCAGATGGCCAGCCAACCACACTGCACACAGGAAAACAAAGACAACAGTGTTTTCTCCATGGGTCCAACCAAGAATGAAAACAATGGTAAGACATTTTCTTCTTAAAATATGCCCAGTGCCATGCCTTGGAGTTCCATTTGTTAGAAGCAAGCAGCCATTGTTCGTTGTAACTCAACCGATTTATATCCTACTGCAAAGTTATTACTCTGTATGTTGCAATTTATATTCAAGCTTCCATAGCTCTGGCATGTTCCTGAAGAAAAGTAACTTGTAAGCAGATTAAGACCAGGCAGCACCACTATTCCAACAACAACAGTTGAATATATGCTCTTAAATAAGATCACAGTCCTCTCAGAAAAAGGGACCTCTGAATAAAACAAAACAAATATAGTTTTGTATACTGTGAAATACAGTTTCACTGTGCATTTTGGTGAATGATCACTCTGCAGGGACATACTAATGGTTCATTGTTCAGCTCAACTCTGAAATCTTCACTAACCTGAGGAAGGCATCATGAGATTTCCTTCTATGTAATAAGCACCACTTCTGGAATACTAAGCAAGGTTTTTGAAAAAATGACTTCTTGAAAGAACAACTTCTAAAAGCTAGTGGTGAAAACTGCAAGTAAACACTTATAACAATTTTCCCAGCCTCCTCCTTTCAGCTCCTCCCTGCCCAATAATTTCCCCTGCTCATCAGCAACGCTGTTTTACTTCCAAGATGGGGTTTGTAATATTAACTGAGATTCTGTAACTCAGGTTGTTCCTAAGACAGAAAACGTCTCCCACTTCTCTTACCCCATGGGAATTTGTAGAGGTCTGCTCTTGTTACATCCTTCCACATTTGGGTGAAATGTTACATTGGCCTCCAACCTGACACAAGTCTATCTATGAGGCCACCTACCACAGCTCCTGCATTTCAGAAATTACCCTCACTGATGTAACTGTGCTTATGTTGTTCTGCAAACCCAGTCAAGGAACTCAGTTGGCTTTCAAAAACCAGTAAGACCTCCACTCCTATACTTTAAATATTACTGGCAGCAAACTCGGCTATGAAACTCCACCACCAGGCTGCCTTCTGCATATCTGTCCTTCAATTAACTTTTGCTAAGATGTGTGTGATTACTGAACACAAGGATAATTTTTATGGCTTCCAATTTTTGAACTTCCAAGATATGATTTTTGAAGCTAGCATATGCATGGGACATTCAAATCCCTGCACAAATCCAGAACTCGGGTGATCTTCGCTTTTACCTCTCTCTTCAAAAGCAGCAACATGCAGAAGTTGGATTTCATCACAGTTCAGATGACAGCATCAAATTATTCTTTGCTTTATTGCTCCTGGAGTAGGAGATAGTCTCCTTAAAATACACCAGCACAATCAGAACAACATGTAGCTGAAGAACTGATTATTTGCTCACTAGAAAGACCTATCTATTGACTTATAGCTCCCCACTGACTGCCTATTCTACAACAGAAATACAGAGCTTCATTTTGGTCTTGGGACAGAGAATACAGTAGTGATAATGGAGAAAAGGCTTCAGTTCCTCTGGGCAGAAATTCCCACATGTATCACAAGGGTCTGAAGGCAAGACTAGTTTTACCTCCTGCCTGCCTGTCTTATTCCTATTGCTTCAGCCTTCAGCCTCCAGCCTCCGCAACACCTTCCAGCACCTCCACAACAGAATTTACCTACATTTGCAGATGGGCTTACAGGCTCAAAAAATGCTTCACAACAATGCTTCACTGTCTAATGGGAATAAAGGCTAGCAATTATAAAAGATTTCTCAGAAAAAAAAAAATCACACTGGCATGCTTCACGGACTAGGTAGACAAGAATTGCTGCGGCACTCAATTATACTACGGCCAGCATAACTGATACTGCACATTACGGGCTGAAAAGTCTGCAGACATAATACTTTTACGATGTTGCCAGCCAAGATGGTATTTAAATCACTGGCTGGCCCTTAAATACTGATCCTGAGAAAAGTTTCCTCCTGAAAAACACAATGCCATCAAAATTTTGCAGACTTGTCAATGAACGCTTGGATCAGTGTATCAGAGAATAATAATTTCAGATGCAACTGTAATGCACAGTCAAGGAAATAATTTTCTTCTACTGATTTCTTCAGCAGCTTGCATCAATATACTGTGTGTATCAACTGAAGCCCCTTTGGCAGCGGCAGAATTCCAACAGAATATATATAGTGACAATACAATATATGTAGTGACAAACACCAAACAGACTGTGTTGACAACTTTAAAATATTAATTCTTTAGCTATACTATAACTGGTCCCAGTACGCGCTACTAACTGTTGTGGTTTAAGCCCAGCCAGTAACTCAGGACCACGTCACAGCTCGCTCACTCTCCCTCTTTCATCCCCACTCCCACCC
>JANHGB010046585.1:35877-50552 GCA_026283785.1 Coracopsis vasa
GTGATCCCAGCTGCTTGGCTTCCAGTTCATGAATGTCGGCCCCACTGTCCCAGCATCGGAGCAACCAGGTGACGATGGCCAGGTGACCCCTGGATGACGGGTGAAATCTTTTCGCATATTCGGTAGCTTGATCGAGGTCCAGGATTGAGAGGTCACCTCTTCTTCTTCCTGTTCCTCTGATCCACATAATAATAACTCTTGTTCAGATGCTGTCCCCTGTAGTAAGTACATTGGTTCTTCATCTTTCTTCGCTGCACGAGTTGCTCTTTGTGCCTCCTGTTTGTGTTTCCTCTTGTGTACAGGGGCAACAGATGTTGGCATGAATTGCTCCTCTGGTTTAGCTGCAGTGGTTATCCCTGTGGTTGGAGTGTATGCAGTATCTGCCACTAGGGTTGGAGTGGCTGCAGTATCTGTTATCAGGGTTGGTGCAGCTGCTGTGCTTGGGGTTTGAGTAGCACCAGCAGCTGCGCTGTCTGTTGCTGTCAGGGTTTGAGTAGCTGCTGTACTTGTCACTAGGGTTGGTGTATTTGCTCTATTTGGAGTTGGAGTAGCTGCGTTGTCTGTTGCTTTGCCATCAGATCCAGAGGCATCTTTTTCCCTTTGAAGGTGCTGGATAGCGCTGCACAGGGCTCTGTAGGCACAGGCCAAGCCCCAGCACGTTGCCATGATTTGTCCTTCTCTGGTATGACCAGGATGACAACACACCTCACTTATGTGTTTTACCAATTTTTCTGGATTTTGCACTTTTTCGGTGGTGAAGTTCCAAAGCACTGGAGGGGCCCCCTGGCCTAGATACTTGCCCATACTGTCCCGCACACCCTGCCACTCATGACTGTCCAGCCTCGGGGAAAATCTCTTGGTCCTCCTATATTGTCGTCTAACCTTAGACAAGACCCAAACCCGACTCTGCTTAACTTTCGAGATCAGACAAAATGGTCATGGGTAAAACACACTTTGTATGTGTGCCAACATGGTGATCCCCATCACAATCAGCGGGCAGGTCTCAAGGGTACCCAGAGGCCTTTCAAAGCCTTCAGAACTCTCAAATGATGCTGTAAATAGTCTGATGGGGGAGCTGGGGGTGTAAGGGAATGTCTCCTTCATAGGTTGACGACCCGAGGAGGGAAAAAAAGATGTATAATCGCTAAATACTTCCATTATATACACCCCAAAGTATAGAGGTGATCACCACACTGGGAACGCAAGCCAGATCAGTTTCATGATCAATGAGTCTATTGCATTACAAGTCATTGCCATAAAGTACAGCGAAAAAAGAACCTTAGCCCAAGCCCCCCAGCTGATAAACACTAACACAGCAAATACCGGCTGTAAGCAAGGCATGACATGCTGAAACTCTGAGATCAAGAGCAACAACTTTGAGAGCCAATAAATCAGCATTGTGACAAGTGACTATTAATCCGAAACAATGAATGCTTATCACAAATACGATTAGACACACTCTGGTCACATCTGTTGTTATCTCAACCCTTCGTGCCCCATGTTGGGTGCCATAAAGAACAGTCATGGTTTAAAACCAGCCAATAACTCAGAACTATGCAACCGCTGGCTCACTCTCCCCCCTTTCCTCCACCTGCTCCCGGAGAGATGGGGAGGAGAATGGAAATAACGTAATTCCCTCGGGTTGAGATAAGAACAGTCCAGTAACTAAGGTATAACAGAAAACCACTACTGCTACCACTAATAATAATAATAATAATAAAGGAAATAACAAGGGAAGAGAATACAACCGCTCACCACCTGCCGACAAATACCCAGCCCGACCCGAACAGCGATCTAGCCTTTCCGGGTAACTGCCCCCAGTTTATATACTGGGCATGACATGCTGTGGTATGGAATACCCCTTTGGTTAGTTTGGGTCAGGTGTTCTGTTTCTGCTTCCTCCCAGCTTCCCATCCTCCCTGGCAGAGCATGAGACTCAGAAAGTCCTTAGTCAGGGTAAACATTACTGAGCAGCAACTAAACACATCTGTGTTATCAGCGCTGTTCTCAGGCCGAAAGTCAAAAACACAGTACTGCACCAGCTACTAGGAAGGAGAAAAATGACTGCTACTGCTGAACCCAGGACACTAACACAATGTAGTTTCACAAAACTTGATTTGTATACCAAGAAACTCACTGTACAGGCGGACCCTCATTTCCCTTCAGAGGAGGAATGAGCCTTGGCAGACCTCAAGGCAGCTCAACTTGGATGAGCATACGTAGCCCTAAGCAACTGACCTGCCTTTGATCCCAGCTTATGCACAGGCCAAGTTACTTTTTCCTCCTCCCTGTTGAAGGTCAGCAGATTTGTAGAGCAAATACCTGGGGAGGGTACATCTAACGGACCATTCAAGGAACATCTCCATCTAAGGAATCTGTTAGAAAGATAAGCTAAAAACTACAGAAAGATCAGTTAAGGGAACAGCATATTTAGAAATTACAAAGCCACTTTAAAAAAACATGGCTGGAAGCCACGAACTAAGCACAAGTTTTTCTTTGCTTGGCTCAACACCAACGTCCTTCCAAATTAATAAGATACATGCTCAGCATACTGGGGTACTTAATAAACCTCTCAGTTTCACAAGGGAACCTCAGTACCAAAACCATAAAGCTACATAAAAGCCGCCTCCTAAAATGTGGGCTACAGTAACTGCTGTTTGGCAAACAATATAGGGTGATGCTAGCTATAAAGCAGCTTTAATGCGGCATTTTTGTTGTAACTGATGTAAAAAATAGCAGCTTGCTGCTGCTACATCAAATACATTGTTTGTACGTACATAAAACATACAGTGTGCCTAATGTTCAGGGCAGGACTAGGAAAAGAAAGTGGATTTTTTGTCTGCCTGATACATGTTTCCTTTGAGTGCCCTTTTTTCCCCTCAAGAAAAGAGTTAAAAATTTTCACAAGTTTCCTTTGGTCAAAAGCAATCACTCCAATGAGGAATGTTTTTTTTTTGTTTGTTTGGTTTTTTTTCTTAAAAAGAGGAAAGGCGAAGGAGAACTCCGAATCCCCCTGTCTGGCCAGGCACAGCTGCAATCCCCAAAGTACACACTGTAGATTGTGATTTCTGGACAAAAGATAACATCCATTTGCCAAGTTCTATTATGAATCTGTGGTTTTGTGTTTGAAACTTGCTCTGAGCTCAATTTCTGCTACATTTAGCCTTTATGTATAATCTTCATTGAATAGGGAAAAAGAGGCAGGAAACATATACTTGAGATTATGAAAGAAAACCAGCAGATTTCTACACTGTACTGTCTCTGGCCTTGCAAGTTCCCAATGTTTTTCTTATTCCTCAGGTAGACATATATGATGGGGCTCTGAAACACAATACATTCAATTCTGGAGAGAAAAAGCACCAGCATAATCAAAACAGCACTTTTCCAGTGCTTAATAACAACAGATTACAAAAGCATTATGCTCCAGTCCTTCTCATTTTTAGAACAAAAAAATCTGAGGGAGCCTCAGGATTCCATATGGCACCCCTGCCTTCCTACAGAAGGAAAAGAAGATTAGTCACTGTCACAAAATTCTCTTTCAAATACCGGTTGTGCCTCCACCCATGAGTCATTCACATTAACTTTTCAGGACAGAAGGTAGTTTTCCATTATCTCTCTTTATTTACACAGAGCATCTCTTGTGGCCAGAGCAAACTAGGTTTTCTTCTCTTATGACCCTTTATTCACAGCAATTCCCAGGCTGGACAGCAAAAGAGACACACAATGACAAAAAGAACAGGGAGGAAAAGAGATCTCTCAAACACCATAAGACAGGCATCCTCTAGGAGTGAAGCTGCTTGCCAAATAGCCTGCTCGGGAACAGGTGCTGCCAAAGAATCACCACCTAGGTTTCTTCCTCACACGACTAGTATCTCAGTATTTATCTGTCTCTTTAGAAGGTAGTTCCAACACGCACCTCATGAGGCCAGCACTCCAAAAGCAGTTTCCCATAATGTACAGATTACCCCAGAAGTTCTTGACTGTGGACATGGCATGAGGACATAGTCAGCAACTCTGAGAGAAATCACGGCCTTTCCAAATTTATTCAAATAGCTCTATATCTTTGTGTCATTTAGCATCAGATTTCACTTTCCTGCATTTTTATCAGATGCTTGAGACTAGCAGAGAAGGTTTTCTGATTAGATTATCCAAAAAATCCCCCAGATTCTTGCAAGGAGGGGACAGGGAAAAGTCTACAGACTGCTTTACACAGTGATGCTGCAAGGACTTCCGCTCATTCTGAAATATAAAGCCAGCTAACTTTTGGATATTGCTGCTATTTTCTACTTTTTGGTTTTGTTTGCTAGCCTATGTATGAGGCAGCACCTATGTTTATATGGCCTTGTTTTCCTCTTCTGTTTTCCTGTTAATGTCTGGAGTGCTCTTTGCAGTATCCCACAGTCCACCAGTGCCCCGAAGATGGGTGGGAGAAATGTTTGAGAGTGCCTTCAAAACCACAGTTCGGGTCTACAACCATATTTACAGGGAACACCTCTGTCCTTGCTGTTTCTTGGGACTGGACATAAGAGCTTGCCTACCTTTCTTTCTCAAGAGTATAACTACTCTAGTTTTTCTCTAGCACTTATCATCAGAGCTTTATTATCCACAAGGTTTGGTTTGCCCACAGCATCGTATTTTGACATATTTGCTGCTTTAGCTACAGTGAATTGCAAGTCTCCTAATAACTTACCTGTGCAAACTGGACATGGTCTGTGGTTTCTATCTAGTGAAAGCCCTTTTTCATCCTGTGACATCCTGCTCCACAATGAAAAATGAAGAAAAGTAGACAGGCAAGTATAGCCAAATTCTTCATGCTTCTGCCTTCTTCCTGAGCTCTCTTTTGGAGATGCAGCACTTCCTATGTGAGTTTTCTCCATAATTCAATAGCTTCTTTATGACTGCTTTCTACTACAATTCTTTGTTGCAGTTGAAGAACAAAGTGCTTGAAGTGCTAGTTGTTTCCATTCCCATTAGCTTTCACCTGGGCTGGACTTCTAAAGATCTCAATTCTTCTACTCCTAATATTGGCTTAGTTAATTTCTGATTTTGCATTTTATTCAGGGACTGCTTGGAATCAAGGATTTTGGAAGAAACAGGCATCATTTAATGATGAAGTTTAACTGAAATCCTGCCTAACATATAACATGACTAGTTCTAGCTAGTTATCTTGAAAGCCAAATATTATTACAAATCAGTAATATTTCTGCTGACTCAGATGCTGACTAGTACTCAAATGCACTAGCAAAGTAGTTAATAATGTGTCAAAAGTCACAAATGAATGCACAACTAATGCTGAAATTCCACTATCAGCTCATGTTAAAAAAAATAAATAAAAAATAGTTGGAATTGAAATTTATACATGGCACTAAAAATCACATGTGGAATTTAAATGCAATTAAGTTTTTCAGAATACAAAAGAGTCACCCTAACATAATATTTCCAACAATCTCTTTTTCTCCCTTCATCAAAGATATTCTGGGTTTGTTTGGTTCTGTTTTTGTTTTTTTTTTTTTTTTCTTTCCACCTTTTCTCCCTTCTGAATCAGTCAAAAAATGCAGAAAGCAAGATCTTCTGTATACCCTTCATTTCCATAGGAATAGACTGAGAGATAGAACACAAGATTCTCAATTACCAGCTAAATTCATATAGTATGAGAGACCAGGGTACTAAAAAAACCCCAACCCAAAACCTAATAATAACAACAACAACAATAATAATACACAAGCTCCCTTACCCAGATAACCAGATCCAGCATTTGGGAATAACAGAATAAAACCCAAAGACTATCTTATCAGTGTCTGATATTCCTTTTCTGTGTATGTGAGCAGTTTGTCTTATGATTAGAGCCTTATCTTGAAGGCTGACAATGGTATGATAGATTCTAGAAATGCCCAGTTTGTACACAAATAAAAGTGAAAAATATTTTTCCCAGTTCTCTCCCACCCTACTTCTCCAGATATGCCTACTAGATAATTATGTGGTTTATAATCATAACAGGAAGTAATTTTAAACACTACTACATTTTGCTTTGTATTTAAAATGATATAGTGTCCTCATTGCTTGCTGGGGTATGTTATAATTATTTAGCTTAGTAACAGCCATTTAAAAAGTGGATCCATTACTTATTGAGTGACATAAGACACATTGTTCGCTTGTTAAACATTGTTTCTTTTTCTAATTCCTTTTTTGTTTTGTTTTGTTTTGTTTTTGTGTTCACTGTCATATTGTTCTTAAAAACGAATGTATTTGTCTAAGTGTGAAACAATACAGGCTTATGAGCCTGGCGTTACAATTTGCATTAATCCTGTGTAGAAACCAGATTTTCCCACACTTTCATAACTTCATGTAACAAATAATTTTAATATTACCATAACAGAAAGAACTTTTCAAAAGGCCTTCAGAATCTCTCAAGAACCTATCAATAAAATGATATGCACTGTTTAAAAATACTGATTTCTTTTCAACATATACATTGACAATTTTCGAAGAAATCAAAGACTAGGTGAAAACAGATTTGAGATTCATGACATATATTTTCTCTGTGATGACTACCACTTTGAAAATGGGCTTTCACTGTTCTTGGTTCACAGGACATGTTAAAATACTTGCACATAAAGCTATGGCTTCTTCCTAGTAAGCAGCAGTCCTTCACAACAATTTAAAGTTCTAAGACTTCAAATAACATGATTCGACCAAAAGGGCTATAAAATCATAATCATTGGCCAGATGGTCTTAAGATCTCTACAGAGAAAAGCTGCAAATGTTAAGACCAAATTTCCTTTTGGTCAGTGTCCCTTATCTTACTTGCCAGGCTATCCATACTGGAGTAATAAAATATACTCAGAAGCATGTCAGATTAATGTACCAATTAATTATCAGCCAGAAAGTGGTAGTAGATCTACATGGAAGCACTGACTTTACACTACCGGTTGACCACAGTTTTGGTGGTCAAAGACCACTGATGGAGTATCTCCACTGAGTTAAACCAGCATGCAATCTCTGCAACTGCAATAAGGTTTACAAACAGAGCTATGAGGAAAAAGATCTAGTTGGCTAACATTTCAAATGCCGAGGCTGAATGCTTCTTTTCCCCAGGTACATGACCTCTGCTGCTGGAAAACCCCTTAAGCTTTACAATACCCTAAATTCCCCCTCCTGCTGTCCCACAGTCTCCTTTTCCCCACAGCCAGCCTTGAAATCCAGGTTCACGCAGGTACAAGCAGTCCTCTAAAGCACATGGCAACAGCACAAGCAAACAGTGTAATTCTGCAGGCAAGCTCAAGAGTTCAACACCAAATCACAACTTCCCAGCCACAAAACGTGTTGGAGAGGGACTGACCAAGTGGGAGAGCTGCTCAGCACTGGCATGGTTCCCTGAGGCGAATAAACCTTGCAGGGCTCATGGCAAAATTACCCAGGCACAAGTGAAATGCTGAATTTGGCAGGGAAGACAGCAGAAACATAAATACCCTTTTTGGATATATATAAGGCTTTTCATAGCATGTGGCAGGTAAAATCTTCAATCAGAAACATGGAGAGGCATGGTCCTGTATCAGAGGAGAAGGCTTCCCCGTGGAGAAAAGCTCATTCTCCTCCTTTGCATTTCCAGGTCCTCTGAAAATTAACAGTGGCAGTGAACTACTCCCTGGCTGTGAAACAGGCGATGGAAACAAGGCACTGAGATGTAAAATGAAACAAATCTCTGTACAACCCCAAGGAACGCTCACATACAGAGCTGTGAGGTATTTTCAGTTCAAAAGATGGAATTAAAAAATATGAGGGAGAGAACAAAAGAGGGAAAAATTAGTTTCAGTAAAATTGAAGTAAAACTTTTTCTCTGGATGTCTCAGTATAATTGTTGCCAGGTAGGGTTTTTTTATCCTTTTAAAAATTTAGCTTAGCTCAATTTCAAAACAAAACATAGTGTCAAATGGAGCCATTTCATTTTGAAACCCCTGAAATAAAATATTTAGTGTCCCAATATTTCTCCTCAGCAAAAACTACTGGATGAATTGCATCAAAACAAGAAAACAGCTTTGATCAATACAGTGCTGTGTCTTTCAGTTAATACAGTATTTGCATAAACAATTTCATCAAGCCTTACTACGAGTGCAATTGAGACCACAGAAATAAGTCAGTCTGCCTTCTGGGTAATTTGCTGTAGGATGCAAACTACACCATTGCTTGAATTCAAGGACATGAAATTGAGTAGCCAAAGAGAAAGTGACATTCCCACTGGTCTCCCCTGCCCTCCCCTGATCCGCCAATGTGGCACTGCTACAGGTGTCTGCTTTAACTAGCTGAAACAAAAGGATGGAGTTTTTATGCAGAAAATATTTGAGATGTATCTGCTTTTCCTTCTGAGAGAAGGAGAGAGACAGAGCCATCACATATAGTTGTCCTGCTATTGAAGACTGCCCAGATGAGCCATGAGGATCAAGGCTAGGAAAGCATCCTCTCCCAGGAAGGGTTGAAAAGGTGCAAAGTCACAAAGGATGCAATTCCCTAGGAGCATAACACAATCTAAAACTGCAGCAACACGCTCCTGCCTATGGCCAGTTTCACATTCTTTCCCTTGGGTCATGTATTAATCCCAAGAGACCGGGTAAATCCAGCTGAAGCCCTGTGAGGCAGCAAGGCTAGCCTTTAGCTGAATGGCCCGAGATGAATTTCTGCAGCCAGCCAGCCACACCTTAATGGACACAAATGTCAGGATGGATCAATGTGACCATCTGCGAGGAGGAGCAGTTGCCTGTTCTGGATAGAAGGCAACTTCACTCAGAAGCAACAAAATGAGCTTATGTTCCCTGCAGACAAATAAGCTGAACCTGCACATCCGCCTCACACAGGTAAGCGAGCAGCACAGTTTCTTGAGTGCCCAAATCCTGGAAACAAAGCGAAGGCGTTTTGAAGCAATTGGTTTCTGGCATGAAACTTCTGCAGAATAACAAATGGCATTTGGCTTCATAATTAACAGTTTCAGGGGCCTTCTAGAATATGAATCAGAAGGAAACAAAATTTGAATAATGCATTAGTGAGAGTTCATGTTCTAGTAGCCCTATGTGGATTGTCAGTGTGTGTTCCAGTAGCTCGTTATGATTTATCTTCATCAGCCATGGGCTGAAATTACCAGACTCCAATTACTTTGCTTCCCGTGTTCAAGAGAGAAAAAAAAAATATTGTCAGGCCTACCACAGGAGATGGTTTAAAATGCCTAAGGTAAAGAAAGTAATCTACTGTTCTCTGACATTCACTGCCTGAAAGTCATTCACATTAACAACCATTCAAACTTGTTTAGTGCAAACCAATTGCTTCTATTTTCCTCTTGTCAGTAACATTAGCTTCAATTCAAATTTAACTCTTCAAAGATTTAAAAATGTAAAATGAAATTCAGTGAGGCTTGACAGGGACATGCAAGGGTCTTGACAGAACACGCTGTTACTAGATTTATCTTCCTTAATCTGTTAATTTTGAAATTTCTATTTTCAAGAGAAAAAAACCTGATGATCTGCACTTCTCTTACTATCTCAGGAAAGCCAAGAGATTTATACTGATATTTACCAGACTCGCATTTTAATACTACTCCTAACACAACAAGGACTATGGAGGCAGAAAAATAGATGCACTCAATTTAAACTAACTAATTAAGCAATTATTTATGAGCACAACTTGAGGTTTAGTTACGCAGCAAAATACATTTAATAACTTAATATCCCATCACCATGAATGCTTAGACTTGTATAACAGGCCATTAACTTCTAAGTACTTTGGGCTTATAAGGTTAATGTCTACAGTGAGAAGGGGAAGTAGGTTAGATGGTTGAACAACAGTAGCTGTCACAGGATGCTCAGACAGACACCAAGGAGCCTGGTTTTCATCAACACTCTTTCTTCATGTGACTCCCAGTAGAAAAATGCTTGTATAGTTGCTCCTATAGTTAAATAACATAAACAACCTGCCTCCCCGCACAAGACACCCACCCAGCCTCACTGTTTAAGTATAATGTATCTAAAAACAAAACACAAAGTAGCATTACTAATGTCAATTCAGAACATGCTCCAAAAGACAACTTTCCATATGAGTTGAGGAGAGAACTGCAAGAACAGAGGGGGAAAATTAATTTTTATTTTCTTTTGTATTGGTGAAATCAGAAAGGAAAGAAAACGTATACAAGCTTGTGCTGGCTGTGATAAATTCAACCACATTTCAAGCAAATTAGTACTGTTACAGTCCTTTGTGGCACAAATAATTCAACCCAAGAAAAAGCCAAATTATCTCCCACATGCTGCAGAAATGAAAGTTGTAAATCTTGGTATTACACAGTTAATTGTTTCTAAGCACTGTACATTCATTATTTTTAAACTAGCGGTAGAAAAAATTACAGACAATAATTAACTTTGAACAGTTTTGGGGGCAGCAACTGGTTTACAGGCTAAATCAGATGGGTTGATATGAGTCTGATGTCTACAGTTTACATATCAGATCCTGTTACACAAACATGACATTTCTTTACCCAGCCAAACAACCTTCTAGTTTTGGCAGCTCATGTCAAGACAACAGCTCCCTTGGGAAGACTCACACTTACCTTAATGCAGGAGGCTTGGCATTACCATTACATGTCAAAAATGCAATACAGTAGTTAAAAGTTACAAAAGACTTTGACCTACTGCCTTATATTAACATTAATATTACTATTTTAATGGTGGATTCAGCATAAAGCTGGAAATTAGAACCTGGACTTATAATTTCAGTTTTAGCATTTGTTCCAGTTGGCCTGTACAGCTCTCTCCAGGCAGTTTTATCACAGGTAATTTTATCATGAAATTTCACATTTCATGACCTAGCCAGAATATACTTTTGCAGATATATGTTCAAGGTAAGGAAAGAGAGATAATCAAAACCTTGGTACTGCCCTGAATGTACTAGCGCCCCAGCAGTTAGTTAATTAATGCCTGTCAGCCAGCAATTCTCTCCCCCAAAATCTCCGCCAGTAGAATGAGCAGATTTCATTTTCTTTAGTGAAAAAGTCAAGCAGCTCGGATTAAATTGCCAACAAGGGGGATTTCAGTTAATATGCATGCCTGGCTTTGCACAGAAGTAGGCAAAGAGGTCTTGTGTGATCTTTTACGGTCTCCTGTCTGAAAGGAAGGCTGGGGAAGGCAAGGTGGTATCGTTCATGATAGATGCAATGGTAAGAAGTTGAAGGACAATAATACCTTATGTATTACCTATATGTAAAGCAAAGTTTGCAGTCAGCATACAGCAACAAAATAAGGTAAAATTATTGGAAGAACGTTATGTAATGTAAAACCTTGTTCGGTTTTAAGGAAAGAACTCACCAGTATTTGGTAAAATATTATGAAATAAAAACACAAGTAGGAATGCAATGGCATTTTCAGAAGTCTTAAGACACATAATTGTAATTATGTCTATACAACCGATGTACCTCCACACTTCTGAAAAAGAAATCACGCTTCGGAGGCTCCTGGACTGAGGGCTGTTCTAAGTTAGGCTGTCTCAAGTACTTATACGGGAAATCCCACATTATTTCTTGCATTACAGAACTCTGGGACCATTTTCTGTTGATCATAGATCACACTGTCATAAAACTTTGCAAGTGTTCTAGCTCTTTGGGATTGGAAATGGAGAAAATGGAAACAAAATATTTTTGATTAAAAACCACAAAATATTAGAGTATTTAAATTCTCGGCCATTAGATACATTGGTATAATAATATTGTACAGTACTTCATTGCTGATTTTCTACTCTTTCTAGGCATCAAATATTATTACTTGCTATTGGTACTGTAAGTTGATTATTCCAACTATTTTTATGATACTTGGTAATATGACTCAAAGGTATTATTTAATTTTTACTATTTTTTTTTTAGTTTGCTATTCTTCAAAGCAAGCTTTGTCTTTCAAAAGTTAGGCTTCTAACACAGCAAATGACAGCATTCATTTATTACCTATATCACATTTGCAGTAATTCAATCTGTTCTCTTTCAATCAATCTGCATTGTTATTTTCTTGAGATAACTGAACTTCAATGTTATTCTATACCCTTGTTTCAGCCCTTATTTTCTGTGGAAATTGCACTGTGGCAATAGCAACTTTAGGAAAACCAAACTAGTTATCTTTATGATTTTCTTCCAACTGCCTGAACTAAGCTATTTAGAAAGACAGCAAATGAGGTTTTGGAACTTATCAACCTGATATGGAAATTTTACAATTATAAGTAGTAGAGCCAATGGTTTTTCAGAAGCATACTGAAGCAAACTTCTTCATTGCATATATATGAAAACAACACAGAAATAAAATTCATACCATCATAGAGTATCTTCTTCCTAACAGGAAATGTAGGATAATACCCCTCAAGAATAATCCTAGTGGTGCAGTTTCTGTTTTGAGAATGCATGCAATTTCCTGACCCAAGGTTTGCATGCCAAAAGCTGAAATGCTGCACATTTTTTAATATTAACAATAAATCTGAACATTCTACCCAAGCAATGCAATATTCTCTAAATACTAAGTTTTCTGGCTAGTCCAAATATAATGGTATTTCCAAATAAAATTTCAAACTAACAGGTCATACCTGATGGCACTGCTCTGCACTGAGGTTATCCCCATTAGCTTTGGTTATACCAAGAATTCTGTTGCCATTGCAGAACATAAAGTGCCTGACAGGCTTATGTCAGGTTTTAAGCTAATCATGTGGTTTCATTCTATCGATGTTTAAAGCAAAAGACAAAAATAAGAAAAATCATGTTATTGAAAACGCAGGAAGTTGCGCCTTGAGAAGCCTCTTCTCATTATTTTAAAGAAGTGATGAACACATAATTCAGAAATCAGGCACAACTTAAGATACTCTGACCGAATAATGAACCAAAACAGTCAATTACTGTTCATTATTTTAATTAGAATATGGTCATTTCCTTGTTTCTTTTGCAACAGAAGTTTATTAGACAAGAAACGAAACGGTTGGCCTCCTATCCTCTTGTAGTAATTTGGTTTTTTTCTGCCTTATCACTAGAGGACAAAAAACCATATAGAAACAAGAAAAACACAACCATAAAATTGTAGGTATTGCTAAGACACTTTGTGGCAGACGATACAGAGAAGAATACAAGGGGAATAAAAGTAGACACTGATACTGGTAGGACAGAACTACAGCCTTCATTTGCTTCACAGTAGTCCACATCCACACCTGTATTTCAATTTCCAGGTTCAGTATCACATACATAACTGGAAATTGAAATCCTGATACAACAGAAATGTGGAAAGTGAATACCTGAGGGCTAGACAGTTGATGTGAAGTGGCAAAGCACATCCAAGTTCATTGCCATAGGCACTAGGGAAAAATGGCTGAAAGGGAGAAAATAAAGTACAACAGCCTTGCATCTTCTCCTTTGTGTTTTTCTTTTGAAAATACAAAACCCAAAAATATAACGTCCCAGAAAAAACACCAACCCATTCATCACAAAACTTTATCTTTACCTTAACTTTTATCTTCCAGAAAAAGGGGACAAAGGATTGGGAGTTTGGGATAAGACCTTCCCAAAGACATACTTCCTTCTAAAAGCTGGAAATTAAATATATGAAGTGAATAAAACTACTCTTAAAAGAAAAAAATATAAGAAGGCAAGAAATGTTGACAAGAGGAAA
Organism: Coracopsis vasa; assembly: GCA_026283785.1. NCBI lineage: Eukaryota > Metazoa > Chordata > Aves > Psittaciformes > Psittacidae > Coracopsis > Coracopsis vasa. The sequence goes on from JANHGB010046585.1 coordinate 49,542, forward strand.
AGACTGTGCCCTAACACACATGTTTGACAGGAATATAGGATAAAACAAAATGCAGATGGTTTTATCTAGCATCCCACTTAGGACGAAATATAGTTGGGTAATACTTAAAATGTGGGATATTCCCAATATTGTAATTAAAATTACAGCAACAAGGAAACAAATCTATACAGAATTCCTTCTACTTAATAATAAAATATAGAAAGCCAAATGACTTTAGTGCCAATTACATTAACAGACTTGATAGCAAACATTTTTAAATATGCTTTTCAACTTAAACACTAACTGAAAGAGTGTGAAAAAACACAGCCTTATAGGCTGTCATAAGAAATAGCTTGAAGTTAGCACTTTTACTTAATTACACAAAAGTATAATATGAACTTGATTCCTTGTCTCCTGCATTAATGCCATGCTTATTAAAAAATACTTTTGTATTTCCTTTGTCAACATAAATTAGACGTGCACATTTTTTCTAACAACACTGTTAAATTAAATTTAAAGTAATGCAAAATTGGTATTAAGCTTGTGTGCTTTGCAATTATAATACTAAACTGATGAAGCTTCTAAACGCCATTAAAACACTGTATTTCCTTTTCATTTTATAATGAAACTTAAAAAATCAAAATAGCTCCTAAAAGATGTTTTCAGTAATCTGCACTAAGAGCAACTGAGCTATCAATTTGAAATAAAAAATAAAAAAGAGCAAATTTGCATCCTGTCTATAAAAACCTGAAAACTTGCAGCCACCCTTTATTCATTAAAAATCAAACAGCAGAGAGAATGCTACCAGCAATTAATTTTGAGCATGGCTTGCATTATCATTTCAAGGTCAGGTTTCACTGCCCATGCCTCAGTGGGAGCTTGGTTTTGAGGTGATCACTAAACACTACTCGCAAGGGAAACATCATTAAACGTGTGGTTGGAAAACTGAAATTACTCGCAATAGCAACAACCAAAAAACTCTGCTAGCCTGACTCGACCTATTGGCCCTTCAGACAGAAGTGGGTAGGTGCC
>JANHGB010046586.1:0-10155 GCA_026283785.1 Coracopsis vasa
AAAATACACAAACCCATATTTGGTATATTGGGGATATTTTGTTCATTTACCTCTACTTAAAGCCCCACAACTGTAACTGTTGAAAACACCTGCATGCTGGTGCTTTTTAAATAGGGAACCGAGGTTAAAGGAAAACCGGTTTCAATACTCTCTTCCTGGCATGATCCACTTTACAAATACCACCGAGCTTATTTCACCCGCCTGACTTTGCCATAATACTTACCAAAAAAGTATGTTGATTCACAGGGGTTCTGTCTTGCTGCAAAAGACAAGCAAGATACAAAGATTTAACACAGTTTTAACACAGAATTTCCTACTTTTTATGGGTTTTTCTAAAATGAAATCAGGAAAAGATTGATTCCTTTTTCAGCCTCTCAGGTGGGCAGGCTTGGGTACCCAGTGGTCAGGGAATAAAAGGAAGAAAGAGACAGTTAAAATGTTTTCAGGGCAGAAGTAAGGGGCTAACATCTTGCTCATCTTTTGTTCTGCAGTGTTTCACCCGAGGATTTGAATACAAGAAACATCAAAGTGATCACACTTATGAGATAATGGTAAATAGTCCTTTTTGATAACTCTACTCTTGAGCTTTCGTAACTTCCCAGGAGTTGGACCCTTGCTTACTAATATTACACTGAAAAGTTAAGTGATGCAATTCTTTCATTCAGAGATTCAGAACCATCCAAAAAAGAAAAAGTATTCCTTGGAAGCAAAGAAAAATACCCACCTGGAACATAATGGAATAGTGGAGACATTTAAAGCTACATCTTTTACTGTGCCTGGATAGCACAGTGCACCTCACTAGATTTCTTTAAGCATGTGAAGCAACTTCTGCTTCTCTATTCTTGTTTTTTCTTGCCCCAAATCAATCATTTTTAAAGCCTTCAGTAATTTTTACTGTGTTTCATAGCATGACACTGTTCAGTTGCAGCTGGTCAATACAACATGTAACAGTACAGCAAAAGATCGATAGTGACAAACTACTTTTTGCTGTAGTTGAAGGCCCAGTGCCCTAAATAATTCAACAATTATTTGATCAGGTTTCATAGGACACAGTAAAAGTTGAAAACTACCAGTATTAGATACTCTGTTGCCCTGTAGTTTAGAACTTCCTTGCTCTTCATGTGATGGATTATAATAGAGGATCACAGCAGTCTTACGTGCTTTTCTCTTCTCTAGACTTCAGATTTCCCTGTCTTGGATCCTAATTGGACAGCTCAAGAGGAAATGGCACTCCTAGAAGCTGTGATGGACTGTGGATTTGGAAACTGGTGAGAATTTAGTGGCTCAGCCAACTTCAGTGAAGGATGAGTAGTTTTTCCTTTCATTTCATTGGGTCTTGCTACTGAATCCATCAGCACACACTGAATGTTCAGTGATTTTCTGTGGGTGAGACACTGATTCAGCAGCTAAAGTGGCAGACTAGGGTAGCAGATTCTGGTTTCAAATCTGCTGTCAGATATACAGGGAAATTGTTAAAGGCTTCTTGTGAGATGCAGGGCACCTCCAGTGAAGAAGCTCCCTCAGTTCACATTAAAGTCACTGTGTTTTGAAGGAATTCAACTATTGCACAAGATTTTTCTGTGCCTCAGTTTACTTCTACATAAAAACCAACTACAGAACTTCTTACCTGGGGTGGTTTCAGTTTGCTTGCAGCTGGGTATTGTTATTTTTGGAGGTTTCCTGTTTCTCTGTCATATTTAGGGTTGAGCACTGGAAACATTAAATGTATTTTATGTTATGTTCAAATCTGTTGTCCTACAGGATTTTTATGCACTTGTAAATAAAGGAGATCAATAGTCATGAGTTTTCTTTTCTCCTTCATGAAAAAATAGCTGCATTAAAAGTATAGAACTCCAGACTCCACTGGAACAGAACTGAGAGTTCTTGTGCGTATAATGCTGTCATGATTAAGACTGAAAGCTGGTTGCAGTTATGTGCTGCAAGTATGCTGTCTAGTACACTTTGCCCTACTTAGCAATACAAGTAACCTTAACTTTTCCGTTAAACATTTGGCTTTTTTCAGCCTTTAGCAAATAAAGGAAAAACTGACTTTTCTTCCTGGAATCCCTTGTATCCAGTTTTTAGTTTAACAGAAATTAAGATGATTGTTGCTGCTGGATTATTGTATTGAAAGTCCTCAGCTTACACAGGCGTTTCATTAAGACAAAATATTTCATGTTTCTGGCCAACCACTTTTCCAAGACAGTTTGCCAGAGATTTCTAGACTGTGTTTTGTAAAACCATTTTGATGTTTGAAAAAGCCTGCTTAACACTGCTGCATGAAAGGGGAAACCACTGCCCTCCAGTTAAAATCGCAAGAGAAACCTGAGAGGCAAACTGCAATTCCAGACTTAGAATTTACCATTACCTGGAGCTGGTAAAATGTACAAATGAATAAAAAGTATAAAAAGCTCTCAAATCACAACACTGAAGTTTCACACTTACAAAAGATTTGGTACATGCTGTCAGCCAGGGAGTTTCTCCTGTAAAGACAGTGAATTGCATTGCTCGTGACCACCAGAAATGTGAATTGCATTGCTCGTGACCACCAGAAATGTGAATTGCATCGCTCATGACCACCAGAAATGTGAGTTGCATCGCTCATGACCACTAGAAATGTGCTCCCTGGCACTGTTAGCAAACATGTAAGTATTGGCTCAGTGTTAGTATGCAAAATGTGAATTCAGACAGTACCACAGAGCAGTTCTCTGCCCACAATGCCATCACTTTCTTGTCCACAAGTACCTTTTCCCACTAGAGAAAGGTAAAAACCCCTCAACATTTCTGTGTTCTTCATATTAAGCCTCCCCCTCTCCTCACTTCAGGCAGGACGTAGCCAACCAGATGTGTACAAAATCCAAGGAGGAGTGTGAGAAACATTATATGAAACACTTCATCAACAACCCCTTGTTTGCATCTACGTTACTGAACCTGAAGCAGGCCGAGGAGGCGCAGCACAACGAAACAGCCATTCCTTTCCACCGTGAGTACCTCCTAGCACATGCAGGGAGCTTCTCCCTAAGAATTCTGCTCTTCCAAAACTGGAATGAGCAGGCTATGGAGAAAGGCATTCACCATACATTCAGTTTGCTTTCACTAACTCAAATAATGTTAGTAGTAGGGTTTTCTTCAGGCTAGTAAATCACTGGTGTATCAAATAGACACGACTGACAGTTCAGTGGGGAAAGGGAGGGAACAGCATGGTCTGATACAAACAACAGGTTCTCAAATCCAGAAGTTCCTGCACAGCCAGGGCAACGGTCACTCACAATGTGAGTTCTCACCTGATGGGTGGTAACCACCCCCACCTTTGTCTAGACCCTGCGTAGCAATGTTAACTGAGAAGGGACTTCTGCCTTTATAACATTTCATCTGATCATCCACTCAGTATAAATGTGATTTGTCCTAAAATCACTCCCTTTAAACTATCCCTCTCGCATCTCGCTCTTTAAAACTGCCTTTTCAAAAGTGTATGCTAGATTTCATCAGTTTAACAGATTTCCAGTTTTCCTTAAATGTAACATCTTTAGAATTCCCCCCATCTAGCACCGGTTCCATTGTAAAGCTCCCCAGAATGGCTGGGTAAAGAGATTGCTTGGTATCTGGAGGTTTAAATTTCATGCTGAAGTGGCTTCAGCTAAAGAAGCACTGGACAGTTTTGGTTCTGTCCCTGGCTGTCCTTATTTTATGTGACCTGGGCCAAGCCACATTCTCTGTGCTTCAATTTACTTAATCTGTAGCCTGGGACTTGTAATGTTTAGCTCCTTCACAAGTGTGTTGTGAGCCTCAGTCCCTTATTGTCTGTAAAACACTGAGCTCCCCAGTTGGGAAGCACTGTAAAAGATCAGGGTCATGTGGCTTTAATTGCAGCCCTCTCTAAATAGCACCCAGAAGATGACAGATGTAGCACCCCTCTTGCTATTGAATAAAAGAGCCTGCATGCTGAGACCAAGTGATCTGCAGAGGTTTGCTGGGGTGATGCTGAGCTCTGAAATGTAGAGTTTACAATTTATAACCTACTCATTACCTCAGATTTCTGTGTTTGAGAGTCCTACGAAGATCTCAGATTACTGCCTTTTTCTCTGGATAAACTTAGCCTTGCTCTCTATGTAATGCTGAGTAAAAGCCCAATCAGGGTTTTTTTCTTCAACTAATTATTCCCACTTTTCCTGCAAAAGAAACACCTATTTACAGATAGTTAAAAAAAACCCTACACAACAACTAAAACCCTTTATATTTTCAGCTGCTGATGATCCCCCACGGCCTACTTTTGATTCCTTGCTCTCCAGGGATATGGCTGGGTACATGCCAGCAAGAGCAGACTTTGTTGAGGTAAGACTCCCTCTTCTCCCATTGCTTTACATTTACTACTGAATGCAAGATCAGCAAAGGCACACTTGTTTGCTCCTGCCCATGGGTCTTTACTCTTCATAGAAAATACATTAAAGGACAGGCCAGTGGTTATTAAGGATTTAATTGCAGAGGTGGCGCTGCAGCCCTGCAGAGCTGTTGGCAGGCATCAGGGAGTCCCTGCCCTTGTGCACAGGGGCTCTATGTCAAGCGTGCTGCTGCCACCAGATGTCCAGCAATGAATGGCTCTTACGTAAGTGGACTAGATGTGGTGAATTAGATGCTCAGCAAAAGGGGTCACCTTCAGCATGCTTCTGTTTCATTTGCCTTAGAGAAGCACGTATGAGGCTGATCTAAAGATCACTTGAAAGACCTGCATTGGTTTTGGTGGGTTTAGCTGTGGGCCCAGAGCTCCAATTCCTATTGCAAAACAAGCTCCTGTACATGAAGTCATGAATTCAGCCATATAGGGGCTTGTGGTTTTGTACATCTGAGCAGAATTTCCACCCCAATGTGGGATTCATAGAGATTACCTGATCAATTCTCATTATCCTATCACAGCATCCTGTTCCCATTCCAGCCATGGGGGTGCACATCATACACTCCCTAGTTAAATCTCCCCTGTGATGTATGTTGCTCAAGGATAGAACACTGTACAACTGTGTATGAGTAAATATCTCTGTTTTCAGTACTTCTATGTGTAATGGAACTTGATACCTTTTTTTACTGCTGGTTACTGACAATCTGTTAATCACTTCTGAACAGGAGTTTGACAACTATGCTGAATGGGATTTGAGAGACATTGATTTTGTAGAAGATGATTCAGACATTTTACATGGTAAGTCCCATATTTTTGTACATTGTCTGAAACCAGTGTTTCAGAGTTGCCCACACAGCATTTCATCAGGTCTCTTTTTCTCCACACACTAAAGAGTGAACATACATCTATTAATGATCCCAGTTCTGCGTGCTGGGATTTAAACACTGGCATTTCTACAGTCCTCATTTTCAAACCTCTTTTAAAAGCTCTTAATCAACTGACATACAAATGGTACTTATATAGAGAATAATGCACTTCACTCACTGCTGAAATACAGCCAGTTGTAAAGTAGAACATGACTGAAACCAAACAGTCTCCACCAGTAGTAGGCACCTCTTTAGGAAAGATACAAATGATGTTTTATCCAGTGTAAATTCCAGAGAAAGCTTAGCTAAGTAGAAGCAAATCATCTGAGATAGCAGTTTGTCTGGAAACAGGTAGCGAGCAGCACATCACCTTGAATAAATAGACCTAAAGGCCTATTCAAACCAGAAATATCAATGCCTCAATATTACTTCCCCTCCCTGGCAGAAAGATATTCTTTCCACCTACATAATGTTTGTGAGCATCATAGCAAGGCACAACTTCTGTTCTGATCCAGAAAGAGGAACACTTTCTTCTTTGGTGCTAATACCCTATTTCCCCTGTTATATCTGGTTTCTTAGATCTGTCACTTATTCTAACCTCTGTTAGTTTAGGGAATCTGGTATCAGAATAGGTATTAATACAGGCAGCAAGCAGGTATGTAGTTTAAAACTATGTGCAACACATTGAAACTGTTCTACTCTTGAAGCTGTTTGGTTTTCATGTGTTAAACATGAACACTGAGTTACAGTAGCATTAGCTGTATGTGACAACTTATTGTGAAGGGGGTGGTTGTTGCATTACTGCTACTGAGTTTCCGTGAACGTAGCTGCCATAATACCAAATAACAGGAATTATTAAAATGATGTTTTAATCCATAGAGAAAAAGCGATCATGCTTTTCCCCACAGCTACAAGTACATGCAGTGTTTGAAAGCACTGTCTTTATGCCCCAGAATTCTCCCATCTGCGTCAGGCAGTTCTAAGCTAAAGCCTCAGCATCCCTTGGAGACAGACAAATCCTGTTACGTACAGAAAGTCTTTCCAAACTTAAAAAATCAGTCTGAAATTTAGCAGTGCTTTAAGGAATGCAAACTCCCTTGGCTCAGAAAAGGTTATGAGAATCGTATGGCAGACTCTCTTCCCTTTTAACATGTACTGAGACGGGGACTGGCTTGTGGACATGTCAGATTCATCAAGCCATTTCTATGCTGTTTCTTCTTATTACTATTCAAAGATGTATTTTCTTGCTTCCATGTCCTATCCTGAGTCCTGGTAAACTGAAAAAGCAGAAGAATCTCCTGTTAGCACCCAACAGCATTTGCACAGGAGCAGAATGTAAGAAAAGGCGAGTACAGACAGATCCTTTTCCTGGCATATCTTCCACATTTCCTGCAGTGATACATTCGGAGGCTTCCTGAGCCACAGGTTGTGCTCAGGCCATTCTGACCAACGGACCTGTCCTACATGAACTTCACTAACTACTGGTAGAACTGTATGTATTTGTACTCCTGCTGCCATAGCATCCTGCAGCAGCGAGTTCAGCAATCGAGTTAGGAGTTCTACAATTTCATTATGTGTTGTGTGAAAAAAGACTTCCTTTCATCTGTCAGAGCCTTCGCCTCATAATTTCATTGGGGGTTCTCTAGTCCATTCTTCAGTTGTCTCCAGTATTTAGTACGGGATGTCAGGCATTTCCCTGTGAAGACTCTTTGGCAGAGGTTATGGAGCGTGACCAACTACATTTTCGATCTCTTAGCTCAGGAACTCTGGCATCTTCCTTCCCACAGCTGTCCTGGATCTGCCCACGTGAGAGAATGCCTCTAAAGATGAAGGCCAGGGTCTAACCAGCTGTTTTTCTTTTACATGAGACCTCCTGGGGACAGAAAGAGCCATCTTCTAGGAACATGTGGGATTAGGTCTCGCCCTTCTCCAGGTTAACAGGAAAAAGGAAGGAGCCACATCCTCCCTGTCCTGCAGTTTTAAACATCTCAGGTGCTGACTTTGCTTCATTGCTTGAGAATACTTTGCAGCCTAGTTTAGGATTTCCTACTGTAGAAAACGGCTCAGGATTTGGCTCTGACTGCAGGATAATTTTTATGGTCTCCGTTTCTTCCGTTTCCCAAGTCACAGATCAGTGCTGTGATGTCTCAGTCGCACATAACACACAGGAGTATTTGATGCTTGCATTGGAATGGAATTCCCCCTTATTCCCTTTCGCCCTCCACATTGCTCTGCTTTTCTTGAAACGGTGTAACAATCAGTCCATAAAAAGCTCTAGATCAGAGCTGCTTGGCCTCTGTCTCCTGATCCCATTGCATTTTCCCTGTCACATTTTCCTGTGGCACTCCAAACAAGTTCTCAGTATTCCCTCGAGGAAGAAAAGTGCAATTTAACACCAGGTGGAAAGACTCCCAGGCAGCCTTTTAGGACCACAGAAACCTGTATTTGTGACACACCAGCTCCTCCCACCACACAGGAGGTCACACACATTGTCAGTCTCTTCTTGATATTAGTGAGATGGTAGAAACAGTCTGAAACCTCAGATTTCAGTTCACTTCTTGAACTGTTAACTTCTGTTCAGTACTTGCAATATAATAAGTGCATGCAAGCATATATTGCAGTTGAACACAAATATAATGGATGGATCAAAAGAAACAACCAGTTACAAATCTCAGTCAGCCCAGAGCGCTTGAATATTTCATGAATTACAAGTTTTCCTCAGAATGAATTATAACATCAGTAATTTATCTTTTTCCTGGATTTTTCTGCCCTCTCCTTCTCATGTAAATGATTTTTACTTCTAACACTGGAAAGTAATTGCTGAAACCACAAGAAATGAGTGGAAATAGATTGCAACTGTGGCTGTACAGCAGGGACATTTCATTGTGTAAGATACAAGGCAGTCAATGTCCTTCTAAATACTACAGGAATTTATTCTTTCTCTATTCATATTCTCCTGAGAAGCTCTGAAGGCAGATTCTCTGCTGAGGGTCCTGCTTTCCTCTAGGCAGGGTGAATTTGGATGGCAGCCATTGCACACACTGGACACACAGCCTGTTTACTTTGATTAGTTTGCATTCTTCCCATTATCTGGGCCTTGCATCCCAAACAGGTTCGTGAGTGTGAAACAAAGGTCTCACTCATTAGTGCTCAGAAAAGTCTGTGCAGAGCAAATGAGGCTGAAGAGGAATGAAAAGCAAAGAAACCGGTCTGGACACACTCTTGAGAAACCAAAATATTTGGATTCTTTGGGATGAAGAAAAGAGCCCTGAATTCCTGCCTGTCGCTGCATCCTTCAGAGCTACTCCGACCAGCTCAAAGAACCTTATCACTTCCCAAAATGGACACTTTGAACATGGTGTCAGCTTGGATTATCTTAAGCTACCGGTACAAACAACTGCCTCCCTAGCATAATCCACGGGGAAAAGCACAGGCAAATCATTTTCATTCATACAGCATCTCTTTTCTCATTTCAATGCAGCATGGAACAGTATAGTAGCCTGAGTTATTCATGCATTCCAGATTCTGTAATTGGCTGTTCCTGGGTGAATATGTCTATTAAAAACAAAAGCCCCTCCAAAAAGTGCATGTGGCAGCAAATACTAATTTTTCTGTGAGCAGAAGCTCCATTTTTTCCCTTCATTTGCTATCAGGAATGGTCCTTCCCCTCCCCAGTTGATCCTCATTTCCTCCAGAATCTCGTGCACCCAAGTGCAAGCATCAAAAGGCGATGGTTATAGGTGCATAATTGCTTGTGACATTTATAGAGGTTCTCAGTGCAGTTTCTGCCTGTACTTCTAAGTTCTGCCCACACAAACCCCAGGAAACCAAGCTTGAGCTGAGCTTGCAGAGGGTTTAAAGACAGAAAAATGTTTCCCATAAGTTGGCACTGATTCCACCACTTAGTAAGAGATTTCATTCATGCTTAACTTGCTGCGTGTCCCGTTTCCTTGTCCCCACACTTAAGCAAGAAGCAGAATTTGCTACCTGTGCTTGTTCTTAAATTAGGAACCTTAAATTAAATTAGGAACCTTAAATTAGGAACCTCTTAATGAAAAGCTTTTCAGGTCCCTTCCAACCCAAAGCATTCTGTGTTTCTTGAACACTGGTTTTACAAGAGATTTGCAAAAAGAACTGTGAATATTGTACCCCCCTCCTGTCCTCATGCAGAATCTTTTCCTCCTAGATTAACAGCACATCAGGTTTGTATGAATTGAAGGGGTTTTTCTGCAAGTAAAGGATGAGCAAGTGTAAGTTAGAGCTGTTGTTTCCTGAGCTAACACACACACAGCCTTTGGGCTTTAGCTGTCCCTATAAGAAAGTCTGTTATCCAGAGGACTGGACAGATGAATTGGCAAAGAGCTTCCTGAGGCTTATATAGAAATACCTATTTTAAAATAGACATATAACCACACTGCTTTCTTAATTACTTATTGGAGAGTGCAATCAATAAAGCACCGGTATCAGTTTTGCTCTTTTAACTAGAGAGGAGCAGAATGTGGGTTCTGTCACTTGAGCCACCCCTGTTTCTGCAGCACGTTGCGCTGAAAGGGCACATGTTCTTGTTGTCTCTATAGCCTGTAAACCCACTGTCAAGTCTTAAGCCTCTTCATTCTGAGAGCATATTAAAGGTAAAAAAGGCAACCAAGACAGCAGCCAACTCCACACTTATTTCACGACCTAGATTTTTGTGTTCTTTAACAGAATGAGGGAAGGGAAGGGGATAGGTGTCTCCTTATCTTTCCTTTCACGACTTTATCAAAACCAGTTCATTAACCCAGCGGTTACAGGAGAAAGAAGCTGAATTTGTAGTCTAAGGTTTCATGACATGCTGTAGGTAGAGGCATGTGTGGGTTAAGGTCAGAGAAGGGGAAGTCCTGCTAGTGAAGGAGATCCTCC
>JANHGB010046589.1:0-14188 GCA_026283785.1 Coracopsis vasa
CTCATGACACAGTTGGCTTGGAAATATGCTTTAACTTTTCCTCTGCTACTGTAAGAACCAATAATTTGATCTTAAAATTTAGTAGATCATTAAAATAAGAAAATGCTATTGTTCGAAGTCTCCTTACAGTGTGGATTTTAAGATCCATTGGGATAATTGTTGTCACACTATCTTTTTATGGACAGGTAGTTTTCTATTTCCACGAGTATCTTCACATTGGAGGGAAACCTTAAGAGTGGGAAACTGTATTTTAAAACACACATTTGGAGAGGAAAGTGAGGTGCTTATACTGAAAGTAACGGTTTCACATTAATGTGAAACTTCAAATTGTTTCCTTTAAATCCCTTTTGTCTTTCAGGATTCTCTTTCCTCTCTTTCCTCAGCATGAAGCAGGTTGCCTTTATGCATGCCTTTTAACTCTTCATAAACCACTTAGAGCTTCCTTATTGAGTACTGGTACTCTGTGAAATTGTAAAGGTACTGTAAGGTCACTGAGACAAAAATCTTAAACATTTGTTCCTATTTCTTATGACCAGACCCAGCTGTTCATGTTGATTAAAAATGTTGATGCTTCTGAAATAAGCCTGAACTTCATTTCATGTAGGTGCAAGTGGCATGAAGAGAATGACATACTCTGCTGTGCTTTGGCATCCTGTAAGAAGATTGTGTAAGTATTGCTAAGGAGTTATCTCCATTACGATGACTTTTTATTTTGCTATAGAGGCACTTTTTTGTCTCTGGCTTCTCTGACTACCTGGAGCACTGTAGTTCTAGATCTTGTTTCAATTATTCCCTTCACTCTCAAGATTTTGTTCTAACTTTACCTGTTGTTTATGTGGCTTAGCAATATGCTGTGAGTCTTAGCACTTAGATGTAATGTAACTTCTGTGATAGTAGTCCATCACTCTCATCATCTTTTCACTACTTCCACTTACTATTGGAGAGTTGAGAGAAGTGTCAGTTACATTAGAATTCATTGAATTTCTTTAGAGGTTTAGTATACCTGTATTTGGTGAGACGTTCTCAGTATTTTCTAGTATACCTCTACTTTGGGAACTTTTATACTGCCTTATATATAATACGAATACATAAGGTTCTAAAATTTTTCAGGTGTGAGGAAAGGGAAAGTAAATAGTTGGGACACAAGGAAATGCAATTTAAGATCACACTTGGCAGCAGTTTGAGAGAGATGATAATGAATAGTCTTCCATTCAGAAGCCTCTTATGTACTGCTATGTCTTGCAAAAAGAATATTGGTTTTCACCCTTCTAATTGGCTGCATTTCATAGTGTGGGGAAGCAATTGTTTTAATTTCACATGTAGCTGTAGAATAGGCTAGTGGCCTTGGAAGGATGCAGGGTAACTGTTTAGCTCCTGCTCTGTGCATCTGGAGTTGCTTTTGTTTGCCAGCTGAAGAATTAAAAATGCTGTACTTCTGTTCATGAGCATTACAGCCCTCGTAGCTAAACTCTTCTTGTTTTCTTTTTTTTTCCTCCATAAAGTTACTGCATCAGTAAATCTTTAGCTAGTGCATATGGAGTCTCACTGACAGCAGCTCACCTACCTCTTCAAGACCTTGATAATGGTGAAAGCACAAATACCAAGATGGTGATACTGGATGCTGGACGTTTTCAGGTCAGATTCTTTGAACTGATACCCTGGTTTATTCCTACTTAACTCAAGTGTGCAGATTTGCCAATTTTAGGTTAACTGTTTTCTCTTTGGATGCTTCTTTTGTGACATATATTGGTAAGACTAATGAAATAAAAATAATCACTAACTGGATCAGTGCTTGTGAGTTTTGACTGTAATTGGTAGGTTTCATGGATAGTTGAGTATGCTGCATTTTAAAAGGCGCATGGATTATTTTGAATGTTTATTTCTCCATACAGAATATGAAGGCTGAGGGTCCTGCATGTGACAGACATTTTGCTTCTCCAAGTCGGCGTCAGGAGTTTGTCCCTTCTAATTGTGAGTTTGATACTTAACATTTATAAGGGGAAAGAGATATTTAAACTTAATCCAGTTGATGCTTTTTAAAGTTTCTGGGCTTAGATGTTACCTGTAAATGACATAAAGCTTAAACACCTCTGCATAAGCTGCATTTGTTCCTGAATATGGCTTTCACTGAATTTCTGAAGACAGAGTTACCCTTTTCTTATCAGACACAATCTTGGGGTCAAAAAGGTCTCTCAAAATGTAGTTTTCCTATAAATGTTGCTCTCTGATTCGTACCCCCTTATTTTTCTGCTATATGATGTCCATTCTTATATGCTTAGGTGCTTTGAGGCAGGGCCATCTTTAAAATGCTCTCCTTGCTCTCAAATAATTATATGTGAAGGCTCAGCTAATATTTGTTGCAAGTATTCCACTATAACTTAGTTTATCAAGACTGCTCATTTAAAGTCCTGTTTTTAGAGATGAAATTTCCTTAATGGAAGGCAGATGAGCTCAGTTCATCTGGGTAGTTCATAGCTAATCTTCAGGGGGACAGAATCCAGTTTGCAAGACAAATAACTAGCAATTCTAAGCTTGTAGCTTATTTCCTTGCATGTGAAATAGATGGTGTAATGTCAGATAATTAAATTCAAATTCAAACTCAAAACTGTTGAAACTGTAAATCATGATTTCTTATTGTCTTGGTGTGCATAGAGGACACAACCCCTGTCTCTGACTTTTCATGTTAGAGCTGCTGAATAGGTTCAGCTCCACAGCGTATGAAGTACTAGTCCATTAACTTATGCAAGCTTTGAAGGTTGATTTGATTTACAAACTGTATTTAATTTAATAGGTGATTCTCCGTGTGGTGTGAAGACCTGTTCCCTTTATGGAACAAGCACCATGCGAGGAAGAGGAATTACTCGACTGCTGAAAAGTGCATCTGATCTAGCCAAGTCTTTCAGTAACTGAAGGTCTTTTTTACATCCAGGACAGCTGTAAATTCTACTTTTCCTTGTTTTCCTAAGATAACCAGCAGTTTTTTTCCAGTTTGCAGTGTTTCATCTTATGTGCAAACTTTGACAGTTCAAGATCTTGTTAGAATGGTAAAACTATTGACCAGATTTAAAGATGACAAAAACCTCAGTATCTACAGGAAGACTTACTTTGAAGGGACCTGATAGTTGTATCTTCTCTTTAAAAATATATGCCATACTCGTTCTATTTCTTACTGGATAGAGTTCAAATTCAAGATTGATTAGTCAATATCACTGGATTAGAAGAGTTCTTAGTGGTCAGTGTGACTTTAAACAAGTGCTTTATTTTTTTCATAACCTCCTTGCCCTCTCCTGCATGTGGAAGATGGAATTTTGTAACAGTCTCTTCCCCAAGAAGTGATGGGGAGGGGGAGGGTGGGATGGCAGCACTGAAGATAGGAAGGGCTGCAATAGGGGAATTAAAAGGTGTAACAGTCTTGACAGTTTGCTATAATCTGTCAGTTCTAGCCACAAAGAATTTGAGTGGCCATTCAAGGCAGAAAGACTTGCTATGAAATGTCTTGGAAGAAATGTGGTAGCAAATGTGTCCGTTTACTAATGTTCTTTTGGAGGCACAGGTTATATACATCAGGAACAAGTACAGTATAGATTATTATTTTTTTTTTTCTTTTGCATCAGTTTTCTGTTTTAAAATGATGTATGTCCCTCAAACTTAGAGGCTAAAGACAAGTTTAGGTGTTACGGGTGTTTTTTGAAAGGAATGTAAAATTCCAGCAGATATATGAGTCTGCAGATATAACTTCACAAGTTTAGTCATGCTGGGTAGATACCAGTCATAAATTATTTGAGGGCACATAAAAACTGGGAGACTGAAGTATCCTTAAGAAGTTAGTTGTTTCATTTTATGGAGGTATAAGTGTTGAACTAGTTCCCAAAAAGTTGTCTGAGCTTTGTCCTTAGTCTGTGTGTCTTTAAGCAACTGATTGTCAGATACAAGAGCTTATTTTTTTCAGTTGTTTCTACATTTTGTTCCAACAGAGGTCCAGTTGTGAAATACTGTTTCCATAGCAACTAACTGTGAGAAGATAGCTATTGCATTCCTTGTAGGAGCTGAAACTGAAGATTAGGTAGCTCATTCTTCTGCATGATAGGGGAAAAAAAAAAAGCCAAACCCAAACACAACACACTCAAAATAATAGGTCAGCACATTTATGAATAAGTTTGAGCATGCTGATCAGTATGTTTAAAAAAGGCCAATTGCTGTTTAGTTGGAAACCTGTTACAGTTGCTGTGAGGCCAGTTAATGCCCTTCTTCCAGTATTGCAGGATCACTGAACTATTTTCATGCCTCTTATCTAAGCTTGCTGGTATCGCTAAATTTTCTTAAATTCTTCTGTTTTACCTGCTAAATTCCACCAGGTAAGGGACAGTAAGCATCTAAGCCAGCAATGTATCAATTAAGCATCTGGCGATGTTGTAACAAGTAAGAATGTCTGTTTAGTAGTGGTAAGGCCTTCTCTGCATTGGAATAGAGTTCTTAAAATTTTAAGTCTCTTAATTGACAGTTCTTGCTGCATTGATACTTCAGAACATACAGAACTGTGTATTTGAATTCTTTTCAGAAGTTGGTGTTGCAGTAAAAGTTTCATGTTTCAGTTCTTATGAAGAAGAGAATTCATTATTGTTCATATTTAGAGTACACAAACCAAAGAGCATTTATTATTATGTTTAAGATGTTGCTTATCTTCAAGACTGAGATGAAGAATCTGAGCAGAAATGAAGAAATACAGAGTTAGGGTTCCATGACACGTTTATACCTTATCACCAGTATCTTAAAATAGTACATAAGCTATGGAAGACCTAGTTACAGGTAGTCTTATAGGTAGGCAGTGGGCTGTTTTGCCAGTAACTGCCTTGCCCTAGTAACCAAAGGCAGTAACTGTCTTGCCCTAGTAACCAAAAACCTGTGGTGTTTCTGGTAGTGAAAACTGTAAAATCTATGTAATGAGTACACTAACTTGATGTAACTCAATACTATTGTTCTGTATATATTGAGAGGGATTCCTAACAACTCTTGCAGGATGATGGAAAATTCATTTGTTTTGGAGCTCTGCTTCCCTGGTGGTCTTGCAGTTTGAATCTCTGATTTCCTGAAAAATAAATTCTGCCTAGGAAGCACAATGCAGTAATGCTTCTCTCCTTTAATGGGAAAGTAAAGATGAGGGAAAGATGATGACTTACAACCTTAACACACTTCTTAAGTGCAAGGAATAGTACTGGTAAGGCGTAAATGGTGGGTTAAAATTAGAATAGAATTCTCTCTACTTGCATGACAAAATTCTCAAGGGGAAGTAAAACCAAGTAAAGGTGCAGTGGCTCTTGAGCTGAGTTTGAGTGATGCAGCCTGGGAGCTTTAAACATGTAATTTCCACATGGTAAAAGATAACAGCAACTTAGTACTCTGCATATGGGTGTTACAGGTAATTGAACTAAGGAGTTGGTTTTACAAAGGAGACATTGAACAGATTCTGTCAGACCTGACTTTATGCCCTCTTATTGGAGTAGCTCACTCAGTCCCAACAGTTGTTGGTAAAAGTAGTCCTGGGTTTGCATTCACATTACAAAATTAGTACGTATTTTTGTTCTTGTTACATGGATAGTAGTCATATTGTTGAATTGTGTGTTACTATTCTCTACTATAAAAGCTTTGGCTGGGAGAGTAGTTGTCTAAGGGTCATGAAAACACAATAGACTGTGGTAACAACATTGCTGATGTAGTCTATGACATCAGGATATTAACCTGTAGTAACATATTCTTTTACATTCTATTCGAAGAGTGTGTAACTGACTCTGAAAAATAAAGCATGTTCATCTGGAGTAAGCAGCAGTTACTGCTTCTGTGTAGTAGAAACTACGAATTTGACTGGTGTTCATTTATGGCTTGTCTACCTTCTTTCAGTGAACTGTAGAAGCTAGGTGTGCAGAAGTTCATATTAACCACTGACTGCTCCAGCTAAGAATGTTATGAGAATTCTGCTGTAGCAGAAATGTTCTGCTAAATATATATACATATACTGTAGATACAGTAATAGCTGAATTTGATGCCTTTAATTTTGAAATTTGTTTTGGAAGGCTGATCTTACCAGTAAAGACCAAGGCAAAGAAGGCATTTAGTCCCTTGGCTGCCTTTTTGTCCCTTCTAACCAGCTCCCCATTGTCATTCAGATGCATGCATAGAAGTCCTTCTTGCTGCCTTCCTGATGTGTGGGAAGGGATGTCTCTGTACTCCTGAGGTCTGTGACCGCAATCCTTGTGCCAGTTTCAGGATCTGCATTTTGTTAAGTTACCAGAGTTTGTTACATCTAAAGCAAGACAAATCTTTACTACGTCTTTAGCAATATGCTAGTCATCAAAATCTTAAAAGATAGAAGGAAGGCAATAGTTTGGGGATTTTCTGGGTGGAGGATCTGTTAAAGTGTCAGGTGGTGGGTTTTGCTGTTCAGGTACATGTCAAGCTGGAGAAAGCAGTGCTGTGATCCTTTAGCAGATGGCACAGTTGGTATTAGTTTCACGGGGTGTGTTCTTTGCCAGCTACCTGGAGTGAGGTCCATGCTGAGCCGTACTGCACATAGAAAACTTGCTCCCATTTCAGGGACTCGTGTCTTGAGCCATCACAATCAGATGGTGGTGTGCTTAATACCAGATTCAAGGAAGCCCTGTCTGGATTTCTTTGCAAAATAGCTGTAGTTTTCTGATCCTGATCTCTTTTAAAAACCATGCATAATTAACACAGAGGGACTGTACTTTTGACCTGTTAGTTTAAATTAAAAAATGCTAATCCTTCCCCTTAGCAAGAATTTCAGATTTTTTCCCAAAGTTCAGTGACTCAAGTATATGTGTGAAACTGAGTTTTTAATTTCTGGTTGATAGATGGAGGTATATGCAGCTGACTACAAAGGCTTTAACAATATCTTTCCCTTTGGCAGAGTAAATGTACTGTAGTGGGGCAGGGGAATAGCAAGTTTGTTATGCAGTTTCCACCCTCTGGATGTTTTCTGTGGGATTCTTATACTTTGATAGGGATATGGTTGATAGGATTATCATCCCTATCAACCACAGAATGAGCTGCCAATTAATTTTTATTGCAATGATTCAGTAAAAAGAAGAAATGGGCAAACACTTTGATTAGTCTAAGCCTGTATTATCTCTGTTCTGTCACTTTTCCTTGCTTCTTTCTTCAGAGCTCCCACAAGCTTCTTTACCATTCTTAAACAGTCCCCCTCATCACCTAGTGAACAGGTGAAATGCAGGAGACAAAAATTCCCTTACATTCCAATGCATCCAGAATTAATCTTAACAGTTTGTTCATTGTACTGTTAACTTTATCAAACAGAAGCCTGCCTTGATGTCTCTCCTGGAACAGATAATACAAAAAAATAGAAAAGTAGTGCTGTTACTCTAGCAACAGGGATTGTGAGGTAATTAACTCTTGTGTGTCTGATCAATTCTGCACTGTGCACTGAATCTTCAAATATGCAGTAGCAGTGCCAGCTTTTGTGTGTCTCTATACTGGAAATACTTCTCAAAATCCTGATGAGAGAGAGGAAGGCAATGAGAGCAGACCTTGGGGGTTACGCAGGAAATGAGTAGGGGTGAAATCCCTGGGGGACAGCTCTGAAGAATAAAGGAGTTCATAAAGAACAACATCTTCCAAATGCAAGGGAAGTCCAGGAATGCAGGTAGGTGCATTGAGTGACTTTCTTGTGTATACAGGGAACTCATGGCTGCTCTCTAGTTATGTGCAGTAGTCTTAGTAGCAGGGAAGGGAGGCAGAAGCAGGTGTGGGCTACAAAGGAAAAATGCACAAACACTGGCCAGCCTGTAGGGATGGTGTTTGGAGAGCCAAAGCTCACCTGGAATTGATGCTTGCAAGGGATTAAGGTCAACAAGAAGAGCTTTTGTGACTTTGTTAGCAGTGAAGGACTGAACAGAAAAAAGTCCTGTTGCTGAATTGTGTGAGTGATTTAGTAACATAGCTGGAGTACCATGGATAAGGCTGAAGTGCTCAAACCATTGTTTCAGCCTTTTCTAATAAGGGCTCTTGGATCTCTGTGCTCAGGAAGGGTTCAGGGAAGGGAACACCAGCAGTGGATGAAGAGCGAGTCAGTTGGGAGTTCTAGATCCATACAAGTACAAAGAACCAGATGGGCTGCATCTGAGGATGCTGAGAAAGCTGCCTGTTACCATTGAAAAATCCCAGAAAGCACAGAAAAGCACAGCAAAGGAAGGCAAATACTGCACCCACCTGTCAAAAGGATGATCTAGGAAACCATAGGCTGCTCAGCTCCACTGTTCTTGCAAAAATCATGGAGTGAGTCCTCTTGAAACATGGTTTTGGGTATGTGAAGGAGAAGAGGGATACTGGAAACAGACTGTGAAATTTGTACATAACAGTGATTTACTATAGGCTGTGTAGAAGGTAAAGTAGGAATTCACTTTTTTGCGTGGTCATTCATTTTCTGCTTACTTCTTGCCTTTTAAGGGAAGTCAGTATTGAAGTTGGGTATACATACATTCATTCTTTGGAATTAATTGAGTATTGCTAGCTTTTCCCATCTTCCCCTAAATACTTTAGTGCTGCTTTAATTTTGTTTAAAGCTGTGGGTATACTACAGGCTCTTGGAGTTATTCCTGCTTCAAAAGACATATAAGACACACAAGTAGTTAATTCAGTCACAGGAAAACCTTGGAGAAAGGAATTTGAATGTGTATTTCTGGCTGACTGAGTTTAACAAATTGGTTCAGGAAAAACACATGTAGCATTCTAATAAATACAAAACTTCCAAAATGTTAGTCTTATTGAAAACAAAAGGGGGGAAAAATTATAAGCAGCACTAAAATATCTCAGCCATCTCTCTGTGTGCTATCACTTATTGTATTTCCCAGTGTAGAACTGAGCTCAGTGTTGCAGAATATAAGTAGTTTTGCTTTAATGGTTGTCAAATTTGCCTTTAGCTTTTTCCCTGCTAGTTGTTATAGAACCTGCTTACAGAGAATTGAATTAATGTGTTTAGAGGTCATTATGTTATCTCTTCTGTATTTTTGTGTCTGGTTTCTTCAGGTAACTTAATGCAGATTAGCAAATCTGCATTTTTCTTCTGCTTAAAATAGCCAATGTGCAAATGTTACTTCAAGACTTCAGCTGAACAAGCAGCAACTAAGCTTCACATACTCTGAAAGTGAAGAGAATGGGATAGGTAACACAGTGTTAAGATGGTTTAGAGGCCAGAGCCAGTTTCTGGCCATAAATACTTCTGATAATTAAGTCCTTTCCAGTTAAGACCTGAATGCACACTATTACCCCTCAGCAGAAGCCCTATTCAGCCCCAGGGTGCAGGTGTTTGTGAGGGAATGCAGAGTGCTGACAAATACCTGTAACATTTAGAAAAGAAATAGGTTTTGTTTCACAGTAAAAACTTGTTATAATGCAAATCAGATAATTTGTACTATCCTTGCTTCTTACAAAAGAGAATAAAATATATATCAGCTCTGTTTCAGAGCTGTGCACCTTATTTATCTGCTTTTAGTTTCTGTATGCAAAATTATATATATATTTTATTTATTTTAGTCATCCATTTTTGCAACATTCTGTCATGCATCCAAACTAAGCATGGGAATAGGTCCTTAGAATGTCTTGCTGAGTTACATTTCAGGTTATTCATTGCCTGAGAGATGTGGGCTTGTTTGTACTTTGTAGAGAACTGTGGTTGTTGGTTTTTGAAGTTGTTAATAGTTGAAATGAATAACTGTCTTTTTAAGTACTAAGTAAAACAGAGGCAGGCAGAAAAGAAGCCAGAATAACGGTTCTAATAGTCTGATTTTCGTAGTTCAGAATCTAGAAAGTGCTGCTTGTGTGTAGGAGAATTGCTGGTTCTGCTTGAAAGTTAGATGTTAACAGTTTTCTTACAGATTTAAAAGCAGCGACTTGGGGGTAAAGGGTATGGGGGAGGCATTGCAGGAATTATCTTAAACTCCTGAATTTGAAGAAGTAGCAGCCTTACAGTACCCACAGGAACGCAGGAGAGAGGTGTTTTACAAGGGCATGTGGTGACACAAGGGGAAATGTCTTTAAATTGAAAGAGGAGAGATTTAGATTAGACATAAGGAAGAAATTCTTTGTGAAGGTGGTGAGGCACTGGCACAGGGTGCCCAGAGAAGCTGTGGCTGCCCCATCCCTGGCAGTGTTCAGGGCCAGGTTGGACAGGGTTTGGAGTAACCTGCTCTGGTAGAAGGTGTCCCTGCCCATGGTAGGGGATTGGAACTGAATGAGCTTTAAGACCCTTTCTAACCCAGACCATTCTGTGATTCCAAGATGATGGAGTAGAGACCTTTGAAAGGATAAATATTGTAGTGTAAGTTATTTATTGAACATGGCCTAAAAAAAACCCCTGAAACCAAATAAACAAAAAAAGCTCAAACAGCTCTAGTACTGTTCTAATACCATGTTGCCAGTCTTTTGGACAAAGACAGTCCATTCCCTTCCAAAGATGATAAACTAGTGATGGGAGTTCTCTCAACATTTGCACATACAGTGCTTCTGATTAAATTGTTACAATTCTGAGTAAACCAGTACTTTTTCTTGGTGTGTCATCATCCCCTTCCCCCCTTTTTTAATTAAAGTTCTGTTTGCCATGTACGTGTTCTCACACTGTCACTTTTTCAGAAGTGTCAGCAATGGATTATTACTGACTTGCCCATGCAACAGTCAGGAGGAAATGATATATTACAAGTTCATCTAAATTACTACCTTATCCGTTCCATTAGTGTGCGTTGTTGTTCCAAATAGGAGACTTTCTTTGGTCATCTGTGAATGGTTTCCTTATTTTTATTTATATGTGCATGTATAATATATACAGAGAACACATTTAATAAAATGTCCTTCAAAATCAGCTTGCTTCAGTCTGCATAAAACAATTTCTGTACTGGACAATGCTGTAAGCTGTGGCACATGTGTAACACCATGAACAAGACCACTTTTCCTTGGTGACTTACTGTTGGTGACCTTGAAAGCTTCTGTGGAGCTTTGGATACAGCAGTAACTCTTTTCTCCAAATAGACCTGACTGGCTTTTTTTTTGAGGGAGTGGGAAGTCTAGAAGACCAGTTATTTTTAGATGACTGGATAAAACAGTGCCTCAAATGAATTCTCTATGAGGTTATGTACTCACTATATGTAATCACTTCTTTCCAGGGAGACAAGGATATTCTCTTCCAGAACTTGGAAGGCAGAGCCATCAGCTTTCATCTTACTATTCTGAAAAATCATCTTGCAGTAAAAAAAGAGGGATTGGTTTCTCCTCTGCAGTGGTTTCTGTGCCTCAGTAAAGCCTGAAGATGGCACTGGCTTCCTGCTTCTTTCTTCATTCATCTTCAACGTCATCCTCTGCTCTCAGATGCCTTGCAGGCATCTCCTTGGAGTGTTCACTTCTATTTTCTTGCTCCCTAAAATATCATTGAAGGACAGAGATGTTAATTTAAATCAGCTAGAAGTGTTGCTGAAAAGGTTTTGTTTTAGAAGGGTTTTAGACTGCCCCAAGCTGACCTGGAAGAGTACCAAACTGAACTCCACAAATTAAGTCTCACTGGTGATGCAAGAGGTGCGTGAACTGCTGTTTTTTTTTAATAGCATGTATGTAGAGAAAGAGTAACTGGTGTATCTTTTCTTATCCCACTTTTCTTCCAATGGGCTGTTTCCATCATGAGAATAAACAAAAGGTTTCGGTCTTGGAGTGATAATTCTGAATACAGATCCCCTTGGTTTTGTATGAGGCTAGCAAGGACAGAGACAGCTGTAGGGGCTCAGGGAAACGAGAAACAGTCTGGGCTTTGCTTATCAAGTAGCTGTGCATGCTTGACTGAATTTGGCTTGGTAATTCAGTTCCAAGGTTTGAATGTTTTGGTTCTACCCCAGAGGCCACAAAGATGTCTGGTAATAGTGGGCATATCCTAAGAGAAGAGATAGGAGCTACTAGGGTAGAAACTGAAAGGAGAAAGCAGTGCATGCTTTCCTTGATTTCTTTCTTCCTCCTGTGCTTTCCACTCTATATGTTGAGGGTGGAGGGAGAACCTGAATCCTTCATAGCTCACATGCATTTTTCTAGAGAAAAGTACTTACGTCATCTCATAGTCCTTTTCCTTCTCTGTCTGACAGCAGCAGCAATAGACTAAAATACTAATAACTGTAATTGCAGCAACAGCTCCACCAATGATGCCAGCGTAGAGAGCTATGTTCATGGATGCTAGACAGGAAGAAAAGGATCAGTGCTTTGCTCTGAGAACAATATCAAAGGCAATCAGCACAATCGTTGGACTTCGAATCCCACCACCAGAGGTCAGATCTCATTACCACACTGAGTAGAAGCCATGTTTGTTTGACTACAGCAACTGGAATTCATTCTGTACTAGGTAGCTGGTAAGTCTGCAGGAGCGATTAGTTAGTGATAGGGAGGAGCCCCTGTGTCTGAACAACTGCTGTACTTGTTGATACAGTTGATACAGTTTAGTTTCAGACTCCTGGGGCTCAGTCATATCTCACCCTGCACATTTTTTTGTCATTTGTGAACTACTCCTAGAGTTAGTGAGTGCTATATTAGTAAAACAATGCAGAGAATCTGACTTAAAGTGTGCTTTTTTCAGAGAGAGAAAGGAGAATTTCATACTTCTGACTGCATTGCCTCCATTAATCTTTTGACACTTGGCTAGGATCCATTCTCTGCTACCACTCTTCCAGTAAGCAAGTCTCTCTCTTACGTGGCATTACGCTGACTGTCATGTTGCAAAACTCCTTTCCCACAATGTTTGTTGAAGTGCAGATGTAAAAGCCAGAGGTATCCACCGAGATGTTCTTCAGAGTTATTTGTTCCCCTGTTGTGAAACACAAATCCAGTCCAAAAAAAAAGAATTAAGGGAAGGAAGTAGGGGACAGCAGCCCGTCAATTCCAGCCTAGGGTAGTTGGAGTGATGAGAGGTTATTAAAGCTGATGGATTACTCTGTCTTGCTCAGGGCCTGCCATTGCGCGTCACTAGGTTTTGTGTGATTTGTGGAAGGACAAACAGAAGTATGCTGTTTTAGGTTGATTACAGGAAATGTGTGGCATTCAAACATTCCTTTTAGAAAGAAAGTTGTAGGTGGAGGGTGAAGAGGTATGTGTGCTTAGTGAAAGCTCTTTTGCGTTGGAGTTTGCTGAGAAATACATGATGGCCCAAACCAGCATCTAGGTTTGAGAACTGGCCATCTGATGAATTAACTTGTAAAAGAACAAAAAGCTCTTCAGTCCTCCAACTCTTGGGACTTCAGATCTGAATTATTTAGCAGTGGGTGAAATAGTTTTCTGGTCTGGGAGAGGCCATGAAGGCTGTAACAGTAAATGAAGGAAAAGAAATGCAATGACATGGGATTGCTATGATACTGATGCTTTCTGTCCAACCTAACAGAGCTCAGAACCACATGCTAAAGCTTAGCTCTGTCTGCTCAAGCAGTCAGTTTGTGTTTGTTACATCTCCAGCTGACATTTGTCTGTGTAGTACATGCTTTTTCATTGTGATCAGCTTGATAAAAGCTCTAAAAGCAAAAGGCTCTGAATACTTTTCGGTGACTTTCCTGTTTTGTTTTCCCTGTAATCTCACTTCTTTCCAGCCGACTTGTGGGACTGGGATTCTCTGTAGTCACTGCTGGCGCCTAGCACCAGATAGTTAAAAAGCATGCAAAGCAAGAAGTAACAGATGCATGATGACTGAGTTAGTTATCTTGGTCTCTAAATACAGTCTGTGCTTGCTTGCCTTTTTGTTTTGTGGGTGCAGTATGAGGTTTATAGCTTTCAGAGCAGCAGCCTGTAACTGGACTGTAAATTTTCCCATATTAAATCAAAAGTAATTGGTGAGTTAAATTGGGAAAAATGTGGGTCGGATACTACCAGCTTTGGAGTGACTCCTCAGGGCCTTCTGCACACTCTGGAGCACTGCAACTTGCTTAGCAGAGAAAGCAATCGCTTGTAGTGACAGTAGGGTGTCCAGCCAGCTTGGGGCAGAAAGGGACAGTCGGCACACTACTTGGACATCGGTGCTCTGGTGAGCGGAATGAGGTGGAAATGGAAGAGACCCCTGTCCCAGAAAAGAACGGGATGTCGGCAGAAGCAGGAAGGCAGCTGCTGCTACAAACCAACAAATCCTGGTGTGTCCAGGGCTGTGCGTGAT
>JANHGB010046590.1:10057-21438 GCA_026283785.1 Coracopsis vasa
TTGTGAGATACTATTTGAAACAAAGTTTCTGCTTTGAAAATGCTTTTATAAGCTTTTAAAAACTGAAATAGGTTCCGTTTGCTTCAATAGTTTGTACTGCAAGAGAAGTTTGAGCAGCATGGTGACATGCTAAAGAAAATTTGATGGGTCTACGTGCTGTCTTAGAATTTAAAGCTTACTATATCCTTGTCTGGGATCAGTGAGGTTAAAAGAAGTAGTTTTAAGTTGCATGTGCACATTAACCACACCTTGCCCCTGCACTGCACGAATTTACCCACCAAGGTCTGTGCCACACCAGATTCTGCCTTGCAGCCATCAGCTCAACAGTGCTTGAAATCATTTCTGCATTTGTCTAAATAGGGACTGAGAACTTGGTCCTGTAGGTTTAAAATTAAAACCAGTAAGTACTCTGCTAATGATACTATAAACTCTAGGGAGTGTGTTGGCATAATCTGGCCCTTCGGAGCCTAAGGGTGGCTCCTCTCTCCTGGGTCAGGCTGAAACACAGGAAATGACAGTGGCAAGCAGCGGGCGCTGACTCACAGCTGGGGGAGGTTTACTTGGGGATGGCTGTAGTAGTTCCTGTCCCCAGCTGTCTGCCCTCCCTCTCTTTACTACAGGCATGGCCCGTACTCCATGGAGCAGTTGTTGAATCACTATAGTTTATAGGCCGTTATATCAAGAAGTATGTGTGCTGCATTCAAGTTTCAGTAATGCAGAGGAAGGTACTTCGAAATATTTCAGCAGCTGTTTCCCAAAAAGCCAGCTCGGCTTCCCAAGAAGCCAGCGTAGCAGAGGTCAGGAAGAGGAGCGGGTAAAAAGCTTCCAAAGTAAGTTTACCACTGAAAGTAACCCTAACAGAGTGGAAGCTATGCCCAGTTACTAAGCAGTTAACTAAAAATACTTCTGACTGCGTTTTTCAGATCCAGCAGCAACCTTGTAGTGCAAGATAAAGTAGGACTTCCCTCTCCTCAGTCAAGCAGGACAAAATGTAGTAAAGACAGCAAAATAGAATATGTCTCTTTATTTACAATTGAAGGCAATACTGTATTATGCCGCTGCATTTTCTCTTCCCTTCCTTGCTGTTTCATTCTTGTTCTCTTCCCTGCCAAAAGAAAAAGTACATGACAGTTGACAATGCTATGCCTTCAAGATGTATGAAGTGGTGAAAAGGATGCTTGATTCTGGAGTCTTCACTGCAAATTTTTGGGAAAATTTGCTCTTTGTTGGGTGGAACTAGAAGAGATTAATTTTAAGAGCCAGCTGGGAGAAGCTGACTTAAGGTCACCATCTGTTAGAAGAAGAGTTTATCTGTGTTTGTACAGAGCCAACACAGAAGAGTCTTAGTTTTGACAGAGGCCTATGGACATGGCCATAACACAAATATATAATAATCTTGTAATGGGCCTTTGCCCACAGCAGGCTCCAGATAACTTTCATGTATTTTTATCTAAAAATATATACTAAAGTGAACAGGGTGCTCAAAGTCGAGAATTATTTTTTTCCTCTTGAAGAGATTTTCCTTCATGATTTCCCTTAGCTGAACACTGAGAATTTAAAAGGGAATTTTAGAAGTTTCTCACTTGGTGCTAAATATCCCCCAACAATAGTGACCGAGTTGCTATGTAGCATTTTGCACATTAGAGCGCAAAATGCTTTTGCCAAGGCTGTGCCCTTGTGTTCATTTCACAGAGGAAGAAACTGAGGCACGTCGGAGAAATGTGATTTTATTAAGAGTTGCGTGCCAGGTAAGTCATAGAAACTGGAACAGAAACCATGCCTCCTGTGTCTCTGCCTAGGCTACTCTCTTACTCTCTTGATGTGCTGTGCCTGAAGTACCCAGTGGTTTCAGATGAGGAGCAAGACGTAGCTGAATATCAGTATAGGAAGTGGTTTCATGATCATCCTATAACACACATTTAAAAATTACTTTAATGTTTTCAAATGCAACTGTTGTCCAAAAATGAGTTCTGTCAGATTCTGATTTTCATTTGTGTGGGTTATTTTCCAGGCAGAAATTTTAACGGGCATCCCAGTTGGCAACCTTGAAGATGCTGGAAAGGTGGGACGCATGCTGTTAGAAAGAGGGTGTAAGCTTGTAATTGTTACTCTTGGAGCAGAAGGCTGCATGATGATATCAGTAGAAGAACCCATTCCAAAGCACGTTCCTGCTGGGAAGGTCAAGGCTATGGACACTACGGTACGTTTTTGTGGTTTAACTGTCTTGCTTTGGAAAAGACTGCTTAAGCACTAAGGGAAAGCAATGAGTAATCAGCCAAATCTTTGGGCACTAGCACAAAGGCTAATTTATGATGTGAAATTGATATCTTGCTTCTAGCCTCTCATATATTAAATGTCAGTTCACTTGAGTTTTACAGTCTGTATTGTAGATGAGCTAGAATTATTATACATACTGATAGTATCTTCATGTTCCTCCTTTACTGAAGTCAGTACCTGTCTCTGACTGTAATGTGTGATACCTGTGGCTTGAGCTGCAGTCCTGCTTTTTCACCTTTGCCCAGTCATATAACTCATCTTGTCCAGAACTCAAATGCTGTGGGAGAAAGGAGATACTACTGTCCTCACAGTCTGAAACTGAATGTTTGGCTCTTGTGACACAAGTGTGAATTGCTTACCAGGTCCTAGCATAAAGTGGTCAGAGACATAATTTTTAGACAATTTAGTGGAAAAACCCCAAAGTTCTTGCTGCTTCATGACAACTATTTTCTGATGATAGGTAAGGGATACTTGGTCAGAGGCATTTTAGTTTAAATGCAATACCCCCAGCAAAAAATGAAAACAGGACAGGCAATAGTTAAGATAGCATTGCTATGAAAACCTTACCACATTGCACATATGGGGCTATTTTGTGTTCCTAGTATTATCTGACATAAATCCAAAATAATTCCAGTGGAGTTACTGAGAGCAGAGCAGGTCACGTTGTATGTACTAACTATACATTTAAATGCCTGTTATAATAACGTCATATTACATATGTTCTGTTACAATAGTTCATTAAAATCCTGGAGATTTTGCCATCTGGTGCATTCCATATCTGAATTGCATTAATAATAACTAGTTCTTGTAGCATGTTTTTTATCCATGGACCTCATACTGCTTCAGAAAGAAGGAAAGCAACTGCTTAAAAGACAAGAAAACAGAGGCATAGAGGACTGAAGTTACCTAGCTCAGTAGCATGCAGTGGCAGAGCTAGGAGTATAGTCACTTCGTGTAAGACAGAAGGTCACTCATAGATTTGGACTGTGATGTGCTGATGTTGTGGAAGGCTGTTTCACTGTTAAATTTAATCCTTTTCAATTTAACTCTGAAACAGAGACACTTTGGCTTTATTTTACTCTTTTGCCCCTTTGTGATTTTGAAGTTTGACCTTGAGTTAGTGCTGAATTTGGAATGTCCTTAAGTTCTGGTTTAAGGAAGTATTGCTGTACTGTACTGTGCATAAGGTTCTTGGAAGAGGACTAGAGACACCAAACTGCCTCTGCCTGCTTTTAGCACTGAATTAGAAGTGCCAAGGGAGCAAAAGGCAGAGCTCTCAAAGCTGCCCAGAAGAAGGGTTTATCAGCTTGGGAGCAACACCTTGTGAACCTGGCAGTGTGGCTTGCTCTGAGTTGGTAAAACCTCTATCGCTATCAAAGCTTAGTGTTAGAGTTTTTCTTTACATCCCACAGAAGTGATGAAGAAGAAACATGTGTGATCTGCTTCTTCAAAAGAAGCAGAAAATTGCTGCCAGATCAGCTATTGTTTGATATCTTAAGATATTTGCTGCTCTTGGGATAAAACGGCAATACTGAAACCACACACTGGGGCTGAAAAGTGCTTTTTATCTTGCCCAGCAGTTCAGAGATTCATCACTGAACTAATTCAATGCTCCTCTTTTTTTCCCTTTTATTTTTTTCCTTCTTTTTTTTGAGTAAAGCAATTTCTCTGAGTTTACTGAATCCTTGCCCTGCCTCCTTGTGGCCAACAGGTTATTGGCTTTCGCATAGCAGAGGATTTTCACAGTTAATTTTGTTAATCTGCTTAAATACCAGTGGGTTGTTTTCAGTAAAACAGCTGCGCTCGGTTTACTCTTGCAGACTGAATGAAAAAAGATGTGTTGGCCTTCCATTAGAAAAGTCTTATAGTGCTTAGACTGATTATCACTTTGCCTGAAAGCAAGTGGTTTTAAAGCAACCCTTCCAAACATCCTCAGCTAACCTGGATAACTCTGTTACTAAGATAAATACTAAACGTCCTAGTAGGACACGTTAGTGTCTTCAGAGGCATGTCTGCAGTGGATCCTGCCCCAGGAGAATAAACTCAAGCTGTTAGGTGGCTTAGCAAGTAGCCACCTACCCACAGAGTATTCAGAGCTGCTCATGTGCAAGCTCTTAGCATGTAATTTAATACTAAACAAAACTTGCTACCTTAAACTGCCCTGACTTCAGCAGCTCGAGGGACCAGGGAGTCATTTTTTAAGCTGCCATAATCCAATCACATCTGGTTATGTGCGTGTATCCATATTGACATTGTTTGGATCCACAGAAGGTAAAGTTACCACCAGACAGAGTTAAATGTGTGTATAACCCATCACAGGATGTGCAAAAGATTGCAGACCCCTTATAAAACTGTATTAAAACAGAGCTTGTCACTTAGAAGATACACACTTGAGATACAAAATGAACTCCAAAGGCTTCCTTCACTGCAGAATTATTCCCATAGCTGCTGCCACTGCCTGGAGTCCTCTCTGGAGCAGTGCAACTTTAGCACTGCCTCCTGGCCCTTTCTGCCGGCCACAGCAATTCTGAACATCTTTTACAAGAAAATACTTGCATAAGTACAGCCACAAAGATTAAGAATTTGAGTTCCCTGTCCCACATCCCCATGCTCATAGGTTCATCAGAGAGAGACTAAGGGTTGTTAGACCATGAGCCTGGCTCTTCCTCGTAGCTCTTGAGATGGTTAATCTCAGAGTTTATTGGCAGAGCACTGGGAAAAGCTGGCTCCATCTCCCGCTCTGTGGTGGAACATGAATCTTCAAGATTGAAAATCTGGCGTTTTTCACCCACACTAAATCAATACTATAAAGGGGAAAAAAAGAGGCTTGTTGATTTTTTTTTTAGCGCTAATTATCTTAATGTGGGCTTTGCTAATGTATGCAATGCTTCCCATGACTGTTAGCAGAGCTCTCCATACACAGTCCAAAACATGTAGAGCACGAATAGGCGTTCAGAAGGAAGTTTTGCAAGACATGGTATTGTAAAGCTGAAACATCTGTTTCTCCTGTTATAGCCAAATAGTGCAACAAGGTTTTGTTAAGAAAATAAACTTTCCCTTCGTTTTACTAGTTTCTGCTATTTTCTATATGCAAATTTTGAATAAAAACAAAAAATAAGTGAATTATTGAGAAATTATCCTCAAATTTCCTGTATGAAAGAAATACCTGATGAAGCTTACTAGCCATATCAATCTGTGTTTAAAGCAGGTAACCTACGTAAGAGACATTTGACATATAGAAAAGTATTAATGTGTAGATAATATAAATATACATTATAATCTGTTTTCATTACTGTAAATAGTTGCTTTTTAAATTCAGTTGATTGCACGAAGTTAAATATATGCATTTGTTATATTTTTGGAAGAAGCTATTTCCACTTTAGGTGAAGCTAGTACACGAGGCTGCATTAAAATAGCTGTGGAGGATAATTATATAACTCCACTTCTATGACACTTCTTCAGTTGGTAGCAGAAGGTTTCACAAACCATTCACAAATTTGATAAGCATTTCATAGAAAACAATAATATCATACACACACATTTAGCAGTTGAGTGTGTCTGTGTGTGAAGCCATTTGCCTGCTGCTGAAGCAGAAGCACAGCTGAGGTGGAACGCAGCAGCTGCTTGAGAACACAGCTGTGGGACATGACTGAACACCACCAGGTCAAAACTGTACTTGAGGTGAAGTGGATGATCTGTGTGATGAACCACATGATGATCCTGTATTGTGGCATCTGCTGCTGTACTAGCCCTGAACACACCGTCCTGGCAGAGGCACTCCCAGTCTGATGACAGGGAAGGCAACGCTGTTGTCTGTGGTGTGGAGAATGAAGCTCTGCTCTTTTTGCCCCTTCACCCTCACTCTCCCCCTCTGCTTCTGCAGTCACGCAAAGTGTAATTTACAGCACTATTTACATCTATTTACATTTACTAATTATATTCCATTCAAACTGCCAAGGAAAATTTGTCAGAAGAAAGTAATTACTCAAAGCTGGAATTAGGCCAGCAGTGAGATTAGTTCCCTTCCATTTTGCAAAAGAGCACTATAGGATCTAACAGAGCCGCGGGCTTCGGGTGGCAGCTGGGGACCAAGTCGTGCCCCTGAGGTACTGTGGAGGCCTGCCTAGGGCTTGGTATGTGCAGGTGGGCTTTGTGGGGGCAGTCAGGCTGTCTGGAGCTCCAGGTTATCCATGGGTTGTCCATGCCAGGCCTTCTTGGAAGGTGGGTCAGTCTGGTGGTCGGAAGCTGTG
The DNA here is from genome assembly GCA_026283785.1 of Coracopsis vasa. Taxonomy (NCBI): domain Eukaryota; kingdom Metazoa; phylum Chordata; class Aves; order Psittaciformes; family Psittacidae; genus Coracopsis; species Coracopsis vasa. The sequence continues at coordinate 16,585 of JANHGB010046590.1, forward strand.
GCAGGCTGCAATGTGTCTTCTGGTGCTGGGGCTGCACCCCAGGACTCAGGGCTTTGCCTTTTACTGTCATTGCTCCTTGTAGTTGAAGGTGGGGTGTCCTGTCTAGGATCTATGCTTTCAATTGGAGGGTTGGCACAGACAGAATCTCTCCTGTGTGGAGGTACTGGTGGAAAATGCTAACCAAGCAAGCTGGAGCTGCCCCGCTGACACCCCCTGCATCCCCATTTCCAGGTTGCAGCACAGAGGTCACTCTGGGGAGGGAAGTACTTTAGAGTTAGTTTTTGTAACTTCTGGTTTGCTCTAGAGCCCAGTTTGAATCAAGATGCTGAATAGCATCCATACATGCTTGCATCAGCTAGGGTGACTTTCTTATTTCCATCCCATCAGGAGTTTTAAGTACAGTTGCTCTGCTTAAGCTCTCTTCATCAGCTTTTACTTGACCTCAAGGTTTACACATGCCAATGCTGTGTGCACAAAAGTCCTGCATTAGCACACTCACAATCAGGAGATCAGGCATCCGCATATCTGGCTTAGGCATGGATGTATTCCCTGCGAAGGCAAATAGAGACACTTGGGCACACAGTGTTTAAATGGAAATTTGTAATCACTTTCCACAGAGGTGCCCCTAGTCCAAAGAATTCCATGGTCTCCCTTTTATATCTCATGGAGAACCCAGCATGGTGAAGTTCACAGTATTTCTAAGCACAACATTAAATTCCCTGTATCATTTCTCATGTTACCAGCATTTTCCCTGTCTGGTTGTGCTTTTTGGGTACAGAGAGTACACAACCTGCTGAGGGAAGCTGAGGATCTCAGCTTAGGTTGATCTCCTTGGCCTTATACCCTTTATAAGCCATGCTTATAAACAGGAAACTCATTTGAGACATGATCAAATTCAAAACTTAATCTACTCAGTTATGCCTGAAATTTAACATGAGTGTGTGATTTATTCCATAGAGTCTTACTCTGTATGACATTCTCAGAGACAGATGATACATACTATTTGTCATAATCATAAATGTTACCACTGTTTTTTCATGTCAGTTCTGCAAAATGAAGGCTCATTGCTAGAATATGAATTTGTCATCAGATGTTTTGTGTTCGAATCCTACTAAGTTTCCCTCTGATTTCTCATTGCAGTATATTACATCTGGCTCTTTTGCTATGGGAGAGAATGAAAAAGGCTGTCTTTAAGCAATTGAGTGCTCACAGTGCAGCTTTGCATTGAACTCTGAAGATGTTACACAATCTGTATTTTAATAAAGCCTCATATAAGTGTATAGCTGTATAATTTTAGACATGTCACAGTATTCAGGCCTGTGCAGTAATTGTGGTCTAAAGAAGGCAGTGTGGTTTAGCAATTTGAACAAAGGACTGAGTAAGAGTTCCAGGGCTCTGCAAAAGACTTGCTGTAAATCCTTGGGAGAGTGACTTGTCGTCTTTGTATCCCAATTCATCTATCCGTAAATTGGAGCTGCTATTAATGTATTGCATGTAAACCATGAGAAGTCTGTTAGAGATCAGAACAGAACCTGGGAGGCCTTTTTCCCAGGCTTGTTGTATAACCTCAGGCCAGTTGTGCTTCTTTGGGGGCTTTGCAAACTCATTGAAGTTCTGCTTGAAATTAAGAGGTCTTGTCTGTAAAAATATGGTTTACACTAAAATTCTCTGACTTAGCTGTATCTTCTGGTTTGGAGGAAGCCTGAGCCAGAGGAGTGAAGTGGACACTGAAATAAAGCCTTAGAATATAAATAAATCCAAAACAGTCCTCCTAATAACAGCAATTCTTTGTCTCCTGACTTTGTGGCCTAACGTCTGAAGCTCAAGGGGATATAAATACAACACTCTGTGCAATGACTAATTACTCAAAATTCTGTGCATCAGCAGAAGTGGGACTTGTGGTTGACTCTAATATTATCAAATGCCTTTGCTATTTAATAATCTCGTAGCCGTGCATTATTTAGCATGCCGTTTCCACAAAGAACAGTGATTTTATTTCGGCTATCTCTCAACAAAGTAAAAATGCAGCTGGTAGTAAATGAAGCATTTGGCAGACAATGTGTCTGATGTACAGTTCTCTAACTTGCTAAGAAGAGAAAAATGTTGTTGAGTGTTTAACCTTTTCCTACCCAAGGATGTAGCAAGGAGTAAAGTGACCACAAAGGGCAAGATTTTATTTTATTTTTCTTCTTTTTCTTCTTTCTCTTTTTTTATTTTTTCTTTTTTCCTTTTTCATTTTTTCTTTTCTTTTTCACTTTTTCTTTTTCTTTTATTTTTATTTTTCCTTTTCCTTTTCATATTTTTTCTTTTTTCCTTTTCCTTTCTTTTTCTTTCTCTCTTTCTTTTTCTTTTTCTTTTTCTTTTTTTCTTTTTCTTGTTCTTTTTCCTTTTCCTTTTCCTTTCCCTTTTCCCTTTCCTTTTCTTTTTTTTTCTTTTTCTTTTTCTTTTTCTTTTTCTTTTTCTTTTTCTTTTTCTTTTTCTTTTTCTTTTCCTTTTTCTTTTTCTTTTCCTTTTTCTTTTTCTTTTTTCTTTTTCTTTTTCTTTTTTTTTCTTTTTTTCTTTTTCTTTTTCTTTTTCTTTTTTTTTCTTTTTCTTTTTTTTTCTTTTTTTTCTTTTTCTTTTTTCTTTTTTCTTTTTTTCTTTTTCTTTTTCTTTTTTTTCTTTTTCCTTTGCTTTTTCTTTTTCTTTTTCTCTTTTTCTTTTTCTTTTTTCTTTTCTTTTTCTTTTTTTCTCTTTCTTTTTCCTTTTCTTTCTTTTTCTTTCTTTTTCTTTTTTCCCAGAAGCCTTAATGTTGACCAGTTTTCAAGACCCAGTGTTAAAACTGCAGAGCTGTTAATGAAACAACTGAAAGGTATAGTTACTTTTAACCATCAGCAAACAACACATTTTCCCCTAATCTTATTCTCAGAAGTGAATATTCACGTGGAACAGAGACATACAGTAGAAAACTTCTGGACTGAATGTTAAATTCTGGAAAAGCACTACCCGCTGGAAGCAGATTTTGCAAAACAAAATCTTGAGTCACCTTCACTTTAGATGTGACTGTTTCAAGTGTTGAAGAAAAGCTAAATTTTATGCTAAAGAAAGATGCTGGATTAACAACCTTTGAAAATTATCTAATTAATTATCTAATATAAGCTGGATAGTTTCCTTTCCCTGGGCTTGGCCTATCAAGATGTGGCATTCCTAACATATGTGTGACAGTGAATTTCTATCATCCTGAACTTTTACTATTTTAATTTCTCACCAGGATTTATCAGAAAGGTGAACAGTTTTCACCTGTTCCACTGGTGGAATTAAATTGTCTTCCTATAAGGAAGAAATATTAAATATACATACTGTAGATCATGCAACATCCTTCTGAGAATATCCTTCTGGGCATTGGTCACTGCCAGTAAAAGTTGATTTCAGACAGGAGAAATATAATTATCCCCATTAAAAAGCTATACAATTAACAACACTTGCCACACAGTGGAGTCCAGGTTACCATGGCATTGCTGTATACCTAGAATAGGAAATAACTGTGGTATATCGTATTCCATCTCATGGTAATTACTACTTTTCTATTGACCACCCGTGTAGCATTAAAAGTCTCCTGCCCAACTAATTCACCTATTTTAAAGCATATTACGGCTATATTTATTCTCCTTTCCACCTCAAATCACTAGTGCGCCAAGTACATAATGCTGGGTTTTCAGTTACCCCAGAACATATATTTATGTGATGAGTAAGAATGACCCATTCAAGGTGGAAGAGGAAAATGGAAAAGAAGCATGTTGGTAGGATGGAGTTCAGGGAAATGTCTGGGGTGCCTGTGTGCAGTGGAAGAGAGATAGATGGGAAAGGACCAAAGGCAAACATGAAATGTGAGAGGATCAGTGATGATTTTCTGAGTGCACAGGGATATGCTAGCAGAGGGGACAGGAAGAATAAATTCCACAAGATGAGAGATTAAGAAAATGGTGAAATTGTGGCTGACATGATGATTGAGCAACAAAGAGGGGCTAACTCTGAGCTGGATAGAAAATTTCTTTCCACTTCTTTATCACAAGCAGATAAAACATGCCTCCCCCTGCAGGGAAGGCTAGGGACTGGTGGAAAATGGGTGTATGTATGATGGGAACACATTCGGGAACAGAAGGAGGTATGTGTGTGGAAAAGGTGAGTGGGGAAAAGACAGAAAAAGGAAAAATAAATCAGTGAGAGAGGTGAGAAAGACAGTACAGTGAAAAGCTCTTTGGGATGCTGGTAGGCAGAAAAGAGAATTCAGCTCTCACATTACAACAGTTAGGGGAGGATCAGTGCTGCTATACACAATCAGAGAGGGCCGTATATGCACTTGGTTGAATTTTGCACCTGAGATGACCCTGCCTTATTTGTGAGTGGTTTCTCCTTAAACATGCTGACATTCCAGCAGCCAAAGAAGAGCTGTGACGTGCTTTCAAAAACAAATACAAGAATATACCAGCTAATTAGTTCCCATATAATTTTTTTTTTGCCCTCAGAACATCCATAAATATTTTCAAGCTTTGGGTTTGGGAATGGTCTCTACATTTCCTTTCCCAAAATAATTTTTTTAAGCATGTTCATTTGCTCTACGGCACCCTGGTTTGAAGGACAATTTTCTAGGATATCTCCTTTTTAGCATCCTAGTTTCTGGTATGTGTGATATTATACAAAGTTATATGGGTTATTTACCGCCATCACCTGCGACTCCTTGAATGCTTCCATCAGCGCTGCCTCCGTACAATTCTAAACATTCATTGGACGGACTACATGTCAAATGTCACTGTCCTTGAACGGGCAGGGGTCACCAGTATTGAGGCCATATTGCTGAAATCACAGCTGCGCTGG
>JANHGB010046591.1:0-10321 GCA_026283785.1 Coracopsis vasa
CAGACCCCCTCCAAAGGGTCTGCTTAGACACGACTAAATTATTTGAATAACAGCTGCTTCTCTCTTCTTAGTTTAGACACCAGCACACAGCACAGACATATCTAGGTGACAAGCACTAAGACCTTTCTGGGTTCCCTATAAGGAACTATTCACAGAAAATAGCTCTGCTTGGTTACTTGTCTCTTCTCATGAACCTGGACATCTGTTCAACTGTACTGAAGAATGATAAAGGTGACAAAATAATTAAAAGTTCTGTACATACCTTCAGATGCAGTTCTCAATAAATCCATCATGACTGAGTCTGCACCTTTTGTATACACCACCACTTTGTTGGAGACTGGATGCCGAACTACCACTGACATCCTTTTCCGCACCGAATCAAAAGGCAGGATATGCAAAAGCTGAAACGTTAAAGATCCCAGACCTGCAAAGTCCACAGTTACTTGATCTGGAGTCCTAGACTGTAAAATACATCTATAAGCCCTAGCAGCATGAACTAAGGCAGCTTCATCTGGACTCTCAGCTTCATAACAAAGTTTAGGTAAAGGAGACAATTCAATAGATGATGTAGCACTGTTGTGCTCGCAGCCAGCAGCTACATTCACCATATCTAATTCTTGAGGCACTTGGGAATTTTCTGGGCTGTCCATATTGTGAAGCTCAGCAGCCCTTTGAGCAGCTTCATCCAAAGCAGATGAAGCCATTTTCATTCTGAAAACAGATAGTTTGCTCACAAAACTACTGGGGCTTTCAGATGATGACTCCTTCACACTTGGAAGTGGGGAAGAACTTAGTCTCCGGACCGACAATCTCTGGAACATCTGCCGGATTTCCTCAAGTGATTTAATAGGCATCCTACCCAGCGAAGACAGTCTCATCTGGAACAAACAGAGAAAGCATTTATGTTAAATTCTTTGTATTTTACTAAATTGAAGAAGGACAGCTTACAAACTACATATGTTTCTTAATGAATATAGGATTTTAAAATTTACCATGAGTTTGATTGTTTGTATTGAAGATGGCCAGCTCAATTAAACATATAGCTATGTGAATACACCAAACAGCTTCTGGAAGAGCTTCATTATTCCAACCAAAAGAATTATAAAATACTTCAGATCTGAAAACTGTATGCATTCAAAGCTTGCTTCATGACTCCTCTTTAGAACTGTTTCAGTAATGAAAGCATTAGTATAACATAACTTTTAAAACTTGTGGCAAATGGAAATAAACACTTTAATTCTTGTTTTGAATTAGCAAGATATTTGTGAACAATAAAGCAATTCCATACCTCCCACAGTAACTAGCTAAAAAAAAAATACAACTCCTCATATCAATACTCCTTTAATGTCTGAATTTAAAACAAAAGAAAGTTTCTTTCTCATCAATGTTACAAAACAATTGGTTTACTGTTTCTCAGAGCAGTCAGGCAGTTAATAGCTCAGAAACAAGGAACAAGGCATGCAAGCTTGTTATTAAAATCTCGTTACTGGATAAGAGTTAAGACTGAATTGTCATCAGGAAGCATGTTCTCCTTTGCCACTGAAAAGCATAAAGCAAGGACAGACTCTGGCTTCAGTTCTACCACAACTGCACACAATTTGTGACGTGTCTGCATCCAGCATCGTGGAAATAGAGACTAGGAACATCCTTTCATTCCCTCTTCCTAAGGAAACACTGAAAACTTCCACTGCCTTGATCTCTTTCATGTCATTTCCCATGAATTCAGAAACTTCATGCCACGCTGCCCTGCCCAACCTACCTACTAGTACCTGGGGATCATTTCCCCTGCTAGCAAGTCATCCAGAAATATGATTCTCAAAAAACTAAGAACCTTGCCTGTATTTTTTTCTGTATCACCTTTAAGGAATGACTGATTAGTAACTATGAAACACAGCTGCCCATTCCACACATGGACCTGTAGGCTGCCTGTTACACTGCCTGTTTCTGGGAATGCCTGGAAGCACAATAAAACACCAGTCTCACTTATACATAGGAAGTACTTTATACTCCACAGGATACCTTTTGGGAACATCTCCAGCCATGGTTGTATATTCACTGCCTAGATGGACACTGAAATCAAAGTCAATGAATGGAAATAACCAGGGGATGGGGGGAAGAAAATCAAAGCTAAACTTGGGAATTATCCTGCAGCAACACAATCAAAATTGGTAAAAGATGGGCTTATGAAAATCCCATCCTGAAAAAAAAAAACAAAAACAAAAACAAAAAAACCCCACCAAAAAAAAAAAGGATTTGAAAAAGATATTCGTGTCTTTAAAAAACTGTCAGGTTGTGTGCTCTGAAAACAAAAGGTCTCAGAATACTTAAAACACACCAAAGACCATTAAACCAGGAGGACAGTCTAGCAAACGCATTGTACACTCAAAATGAGATCACTTTATGACATACTGCAAAGCATTTTTATTTCAGATTATTACATATATGAAACTTGACCTTCCATACTTTTTCTGAAATTCTATTTGAATAGTCAGCGAACGGTAAAACCATTCTCAATTTCAGTATTCTGAGAGTCGTCTGAGATTATTCTCATCTTTCAGTCAATAATAACCTATTTGTAAAGGTAACCCGAGTGTTACGGTACTCTAAAAAGAAGCTGTGTACATATCTAGAAAAACATAACTAGAATATAGAAAAAACCACAGCTTCAATTTAATCTCGGAATTTGTCTTGTAGAAGTTATGAACTGTCTATATGCAGAAGCAAAAATACTGAAGCCAAGCTTTTCTGCTTCTGAAAAATGCTACCAGCATTATATTACATATTAACTGATCGTACTTTGTGGGTTTACAGTAATTCCCATCTTTCTAAGAGGACAAACCAATGGAAGAGAAAAGGGTCATTTTTTAAGTGTCAGGTAATTGTTTTTTCCTTTTGTAATCAACCCAAAAGGAGCTCATTTCTTTATGAATATAGCCAAATAGCCAAAAATAAGACCTTGTTACCTTCTGACGTGGCTGACTGGGGACTGAAACTACCACAGTATTACAGATTGCCAGAGCAAGAAAGAAGTCAGTGATGTACATTGTCTCCAGAGGTAATTTGCTGCTAGCTTCTGACTGATCACAGGAATGAGAAGAAATTTGACTGAACTTCTTCAACAATTGTGTGTCTGGTACAACATCTGTTTCCTATTGATGAAATGAACAAAACTGTCCGTTAGGTTATAAGTTTAATCTTAGTCTCTGGAGGTTAAATCAGTTACAGATGAAATAGAGTAACACTCTGGTGTCTTCATTGCCTTCTGTTAGCCCACTGAAAATTGTAAACTTCATGCCCAGATAGGTAAACAGTAAAGCCATAGTTCACAGACACGTCAATTGAGATTAAGTATGATGAATGCTAACTAGACATCTTCAGGTAGAGAAGCTGAGTTTTTACCTCTACAACTTCCAATAAATATTGTTCATCCAGGTATTTCCCATTAAATCCAGAAAATGCTAGAAATCTCTTAAATTAAAAACTGTTATTAAGATGAAGTTGGTCATTTTAGCTGGAATGATCATGCACTCACAGCAGCAAGAACTAAAGTATACACCTTCATGACCCAACAAACATCTGTGCAAATAGGATGCTGCCAAGCAATCATGGGCGGCTTTGCTTTTGATCAAGTGGGAAAGGATTTCTTAAACAGTAAAAAGATATTCCTTCATGAGTTACTTCAGAAATTTAGCATCAAAACCTACAGCTTTTACTTACAATGGGACTGCTGAAAGCAACGTGTCCTGAAGGGGGAGCATCATCTGCTCCATCTTCCCTACCTAATGCAGAATGACTACCAGACAACAGATTCAAAGACTTTCTGTTCACAGGTTCATTCACAGCTCTGCAGTCGTGTCCCTGCCATTTTGACATATGCATTGAAGAGCCACACTGATGATCAGCTGAATCTTCATCCTCTGAATCCATCTCTTGATAGGATTCCAGCCTTTTTGCTATGGAAAGGGAAACAAAACTATTGTTCCATGAGCAAGAAGAAACTTGTCTAAAACACCGTCTGGAGGTTCAGGAAACAAATTTTTAAAGTAAGAATTTAGTATATGGTTATTTATGAAAAACAAAACCTATAAAAAACCACCAGGCTGACTTTCTGTTTGAGACACTGCACTTCAAGAGCCATCCTTCTGGATTCTATAGTGAACCCAGAAGAGGGAGCAAGAATGATCAGGGTTCTAGACAACACAATCTGCATGGAAACAGTAAAATAAGCTGGAGTTACACAGCCTCCAGAAAGGTACATTGATGGGAGCCAAATAATAGTCTTCAAGTACCTGAAGAGCAATTGCAAGAGAAAAGGAAATAGCCTGGTTTTTACACAGGCTGTGGATAACAATGGCCCTACATAGTGACAGACTCAGGCCAGGTATCAGCAAAACTCTGTCAAGAGAAGATGTGACATACTAGAACAGAATGCCTGAGAAAGCACTGAACAGGACTTCACCGGAGGTTCTGAAGGAACAAACAAAAAAATTCGTAAAGAATGATAGCAACAACTCTGCCTTAGCCCAGAGAAATGGGACCAGATTACCTACTGATAAGTTCTCAAATTTATTTGATGATTGATCAGGCTTGTATGCCAGTGGTTTAGCATGTACAGCTGCTAGCAGGAACTCACTGAAACAATCGTTTCTGTATTGAACACCCCCTCGCACACACACACGTTTCCTGAGTATTTAATTGAAAAGAAGGTTTAAATAATAAAACTTCATATTGATATGTCTAACATCTTTGCACCAAAGACATAAATGCAGTTCTGTGCCTCACAAATCTAGCTAGGAAGATCAGTGGTATAAAGAACCTCTGTGCCAAATGGACACATTGCCTACGCTATCATGCGCTTGTTAACAACATATTCAAGTATTTGCATTGGAGTTCTGGGACAGTGCTGGACCACATGCAAGAGGTTGCAATCTCAATCCAGACAGCACTGGATCACTGTACACTCTTCAGCTTTCAAGTTTTTACCTGTCACTGTGAAAATAGGATGCAACAAACATAAACTAGCAGTTCAATGTCTGCATCCACAGACAGCATGGAAAAACTGTTCTGAGAGGTGTGCATTGCCTATATATTTCATTTAAGTGTGATTGTAAACAATGGCATCTTAGGAAAAAACCAGTATTAACATACAGACATCTGCAACAACACTAATTCTCTGGTATTTTCTTATTTAAAGTGGCAGCTACTTTACACGAAAGAAGTGAACAGTGGGATATTATTCTCTTTTATGTGAATAGGAAACCTATTCACAGCTGTGTCTCCAGCTCTGGTGCTCCAAATGAGATGGAAATAGATTTATTATATCGCTCATGAGTCCTTTTCCTCCCAGCCAAAGCACAGGAGCTCAGCTATGTTCAGGAAATGAGCTACCAGGTTTTCTAGCCTGTTAAGTTCTCTTTATTTCCTGCTTTATTCTGTTTCTGGAACATAAATGAAAGCCTCCTGTCCCTCATCCTGCTTGCTCTGGGTTAGGCTTAAACCACAACACTGCTATTCTGATGAGTCCAGGAAAGCAGGGAGACCAGAGCTTACGCCTTCCTTGGCAGGCCATGTCCCTCAGGGGACATGTCAACATGAATTTAATAACGTATTTCTTTCATTAAAAAGATAGGTGGGAATGTAACGAACTGGCTCTCCACAGCTACCAAATACAATATCCCACATGTGCTATTGGTATCTTTTACCAGAAAGCAGCAACAGTGACTTAGTACGTGTTTGTAGAGGCAGGTTTGGACAACACATGCCCATTCTGCTTTCCTTCCAGGCTGTTGAGAAGCCTGCATGCTCTGTCTGAAGTAATATTTGTGGACCTCTTAATAATAGCACACTGCTCTGCTGCCATGGTCCAAGAGGCACATGTTACATTACACAGCACTGCCTGGAGGCACCTATTTGGAGGATTATACTGAATCACAGTCATTGCTGTTGTGTACTTCCCTGATGTGCAATGCTTTATTTTGGGCAATACAGATATCAATACAGAAATATATGTAAAGATAAAGTGGCTTGTATGCAAAAGACTGTACTGTCTTGCAGTGCAACTTTCACCACATATAGCAGGAGCCTTGTAAATAGCAGCTTTATGCAACTGAACAAATGTTAAACAGAACTGAAATACAGGACCTCCAACATTTTTTAAACTGATTTTCAGGGCTCACATAATTTCAAGGCTGTTAGAAAGAAGCACATGCTTACCCTCCAGATAAAAGACAGGGCTCTGAAAATATATTCTACTTTTTATTTAAGTTGTTCATTCACCAAGTTCAAAAATCGAAAATATTTCTTCTCACTTTGCTGTTGTCATCCTTCCCAGTATAATTATGCAAAGCCAAAGAAGCACCTGGACATGCATACCTTAAGATTTTCAAACTATGTGCAGAAATTACTGCAAAATGGTCTGGAACCATCTGCTCCTGCGACACAACAGAAGGGCTGAACTGATTCATGCTGTGGCCAGCAGGGTGTGCCTTTTGCTCGCAGTTGTGAGGAGTTCTATCTAGCAGCAAAACCATCAAAAACCCAAGGGGGAATTTCATACTCAGCTGCGCTGCGTGTGGCTGCCTGTCAAGCACCTCACCTTTGCTCTCCTATGGAATACTTGCATTGCCCACCAGCAAAATAGTAAATGTCCGTAGCCACAGTACTTATATACAATAAGAGCAATAAAAACTTTGTGGTTCTATCTAATTAATAAAATAGATAATGCGACCAAAGAGTTCATGTCACTCTGCCCTATTTTCTCTTTTGCCTTTTTGTATCTTCTCTGGGCTAGTACAAAGTTTTAAGTGGGCTCTCACGAAATGTATATTGAAAGATGCTACACTATTAGACAGTGACGAAGCAACTATCCCGAAACACTGCTTGTTGGCTTTTTGGCTAACAATAAACAGCTGTTTGAGATGTAAGTAAGAATACAACAGTCACTATTTTTGATGGAGGTATTTAACACATGTACACTTATTTGCTTGACTCGTACTTAAACATTACTGTTAAAGCTCTAACTTTTCATGTATTTTATTTGTGTTACTGTATCCTAAAGGACAACAGTATGTTAATTTGGTGCCTTAAGATACACCACATGAAGGTAGTGTATCTGTGGCAGCCAACAGATATCTGAAACATAAAATGTTAGGTAAGCACTGGCACTCTAGTTAACAAAAAAAAAATTTTGGAGGGAAAGAGACTAGATGGGTATTTTCCACTGTTCTGGGTCCTGAATACTGCAAGGAGAGAAGCAAAACACAGTAGGCAAGACTTCTTCCACAGTGAGTAAAGGATGTTGTTTGTGCTATCAAATACATTGAAACTTAACTGGCTGTAAAGCAACACCTTACATCCAGCCTTCAAGTCTTATAATACACTATATATGAAGGGATCTAAATAATGGGGAAAGCTGCATGGCTATTAGTAGGATCAGTCTAAATTCTTACTTTCTGTGAGTGTGTAATGCCACGTAAACCTCATAAAGTCCACTGGACCCCTATCAAAACTTTCAGCTTCTCAGAAGAGAAAAATGACTCATTGTGAACACAGGCTTAGTGTCTTACCATTTTCCTCATGGCAATACTCCTGTCCTGCAATGCTGCATCTCCGAAAAACCATCTTATTTTCAGTGAGGGTTCCAGTCTTGTCAGAGAAGATATACTGAATCTGGCCAAGGTCTTCAGCAATATTCAGTGCTCGACACTGAATTGTTGAGTCTGTTTTCTCATGGTAAAAATCAATGTCATTCTGTATTAAATAAATTTGTCCCAATTTGACAATTTCAATTGAAACATAGAGAGAAATTGGGATCAAGACCTACCAAAACAAAATATGGGGATTAAATAAAACCAAACTCTTTGGTGAGTTACAAACATGAAGTAGCTCTACTGAAGCTGAAGAGTTACATCAAGGATACGAATGAAATCAGACTGTGACCAACAAGCAGACCAAAGTTACCTGTAATAAGATGATCATCGTCCAGAACACATTGAATGCTGCTAATGTTGGAGGAATCAATTTCCCATCTGGCTCAGGGATGGTAAAAAAAGGTATTTCCGAATACCTACTTAACCAAATTCCATGGCCTTGAAAACAAGAACAAGATAAAGTGAGTCAGTTGTATGTAAACTCTATTACAGTTCAGGGTCATAGTGTTAGGTGTTATACTCTGCAGTTCTTAACTTAGCTTTTAAAATATCATTTTATCTCCTGATTTTTTTCCTCAGCAGGAACCCCATTAAATTTAAGTAAGTATCAATGCACATCTTAATAAATACTTTACATGCATTTCTATCAACAGGACATCTATACAGCATACCTCAGAACTAAAGGAATACTAACTACACTTGATAAACAGGTTTTTTTTTCTGCAGAAAAACCTCTGACAATTAATTGCATTATCCTTGCCTGTTCAAGTTTTAGTCAACATGTGAACACGTCATCATTAAGTGTAGTCTGAAGAAGTTTTTTTAGACATGTTTAAACACCTTTTTGATTTGTCATAAAAGTCTGTTTAGATTTACTCAAGCTCACTATTTAATCAATCCAAGTCCTTACAACTCAAGTCACACTAGGCCTCTCTCCACAATGCTGTACATGTGCCTCATGTTATCTGAAAAATCCTAAAAGAAGTAGGAGTTTTGCAGAGCAATTAGTCAGAGAAAAGACAAATCAACCAGAGAAAAAAGATATCAATTGGAGGCACAGATTCCAGACTCCTAAACTCACACCACACTCCAGATTAAACATGACAACATGAACTAAAACCTGGCAGCATCCCCAGCTGCTAGACAATAATACTTGGATAAAGGCAACATCTGAGATGTGCTGTTAAAATGAATCAGCCCCAAAGTAAACACCAAGTATTTAAGGCTGTGAGAGGAAAATAGGAGTTTGCTGATTCTTACTTACCTATTGCACCAGTTAAACACATCAAAATTAGAAGCAGAACACACCAAAGGATATCAGTGTTCACTTTTCTTTCCAATTTACTGCGCTTGTAATGGGGGCCACTGTTATTCAGCATGGCTTTGGTTTCATGACCTGTAATCACAACATAGGTTGAAATTTTCTAATAGCAGGTATTAGAACCATGAGTTCTCTGCATTTCTAAAGGTCTGAGAAATGAGACATTTCTATAAACCAATATTTGAACAGAGACTGTAAATATGAGCAAACTAACTGCTCCTATAATATATGAATTCTGTCCTAAAAAAAACCTGAAACTAAACCAAAATCTGTCACATACACATTTAACGTTTATACTGTCTATAATATTCCTTCCTATAGAAATTATCTCATTCTTGACATTTTTTATATTATTTATAATATTTTCTACAAAACCCTGCACCTGTATTACAACTATCTGGATACATCTTATTGATTAGTTGAAAAACAATATCCTTTAATACAGAACACTGAAGAAGAGCACTAGCTTCAGTTTTGGACCAGAAAAAAAACCTAAGCGAGCCACTCATCTTCATGTCCATTTCAAAATCTGGGTTTACTGTTGCAACTAATAGTTGAGGACAAGGGCCTACTCTCATAGAACAGAGCTGCCCTTCCATGAATAATCAGATGTATCAGTTCTTTACATCGTTAAAATAGAAACAAACTTAATCCAGATATGCATTCTTAACATTTCTAGCTACAGCTGCTTTTGGCTGGACTCAAGCTTTAACACTCCCAATTCCTATCTGAATGACACTGTATCTTAGGGCGCGTAACTTTATCTTGTCTGCAAGGCAGCCTGTGAAAGCCAGTGTAGTTCACTAACCTGCATATACCACTATGCCTACAACAGCTTCTGTGTTTCTTACTGTGCATCCTCGGAGCAGTAAGTTTTCCTTGCTGAGGCCCACCCGATCCTTGTTTGAATGCTCACTGAAAAAAAAAAAGTATGTTATTTCAGCTCTAGCAATTACCAGTCAGGCTTTGCAAAGCCACTAGGGAGCGGATTTTCCAGAGAAGCTGCTAATCTCTGACAGCCATTCTGACATTTCCAATTGGACTTTTCAAAAGAATGGGATAACATGCATGCAGATCACCTCTGAAAATCCAGGCATGTAGGCACTGTATTAAAATTTTCTTGTGTTTACAAGCATAAGTAGGCAATGCTATTGAAAAGAGCTCAAAACAAACACTGGAAGTCTGGAAGCCTAAGACTTCTACTTGTATTGTCAATATCAGAAAAAAAACCTGAACAACATATAAAATCCCATGTTAAATATACCGTGAGTGCCATTACTCCTGTGGCATACTTTCAGTACAGGTAGGCCCACTCTTTGTCGAAGTGTTTCCTCAGAGACTAAGATTTATA
>JANHGB010046591.1:10392-22864 GCA_026283785.1 Coracopsis vasa
ACATTATAACTCTCAAAACGTGAGAATAAGTCACCCCATGAAATAATATTTTATATTCCTACTGCCTACCAAAAATCATTAACGCATAGGAAGAAAAGACATGGATAAGCACATTGGTCAAAAGGAGCTCGATCAAGTCACTGATGGTTACACAAAACAAATCAGATTAGGAGAGGAAGCCATTCCTTCCAGTTTCCACTTCTGAGCAATGCAGCTAGTCCAATCAGGCCATGGTCCAGATCAAATACTGTAGATAACACATGTTATTAAGAGCAAACTTGAAACAGCTATTTCAAATATGGACTATACAATTCTAAAACAGCCTGAACTAAGATGCTGAAAGTATTCAATTCAAAATAAAAAGCACTAGTGGCGTTGCCAAGTTCACAATCTGCTGCTCAGAAAGCCCTTCTGGAGCTCTGTCTGTTGGGCCATTCTCAGAAATGTAGTGGTGTAAGCTGACTTCTATACATATTGTCATTAATTTTTTTAGCAAACATTACAAGCTCTCTGAAAATCAGTAAGAGCACCAAAGCAAATGACAATAGTTCAAGAGCCACAAGTCTACTTACACAAAGCCTCGGAAGCGACCAAGGTCATTGTTAGGACTTTCACACTCTATTCTACTGGAGAATTTTTCCGGATCAATTTCAGAGACCTAAAGCCATAAACCCAAACAAACAGAGAACTCAGACAAAATGTGATGGAACTTAAAAACATTATAAATTCATATAAATTTAACTATTTAACAATTTAGCTTTTAAACTGTAAGTTGCTGGTGTTGTGGATGCTCTGCTTGCTACTTAGCATAAATCAGACTTACACAGCATGGAAGGACTTATTACTAAATACCTAACCCTGGAAAGTATCAGTTGAATTGCTGATATTCTGAGAACACTGGAGAGGAGAAAATGGGTGGAAGAATGAGGAAAAAGAAAAAAAAAAATAATGCAAGAACATCTGAAATGCAGACATTTCCCATAGGAGTTTTTTCATAATAAGGAAAAAGAAGAGACATTCTTTTTCCTGCAACCAGAAATTCTTCCAAACAGCCATGGCCATTGTTCCTGATACCATGACCAGGATGCTACCTGGGGTAATGCCTCTTACACAGCACTGCCAGCCTTATTCAGCCTGAGTTTATAAGCACATAGCCTCTAGCTGAAACTCAGTTGGCAGGACACTAGAGGTCTGTGAAGCTGACCATGGTTCTACATTCAGGAACTATGTAGTCCTGACAAGAAGACTCTACAATGACTTTTTTTGGGTTTTTTTTATTTGAGGACAAAAATTAACAGTCTTGAACGGTAAAGGAATTGTCCCTTTTGTTGAACAGTATGACTCTTCCTAGCATTTTGATGCACCTTTTTCTAGAAACAGAGAAAACCATCTCTTTCTTGAGACTGAAATCAGACCTCACAGCAGAAGCTAGTATGATATCAGGACCATCTCACAATGATGTAAGCCTGCAGAACCATTTGAATTTTGCCTTATATAATGATATGTATATACAGAAAAATCAAGCAGTCTTTTCTGCCTTACTGTTATTAAATCAAGAAAGAAAAAAAATGTATGTTACTGTAAGGGGATAAGAAAGAGCTTTGCTTATGGGTATCACATCATGCCTTTGGCATTACCATAGTTGCTAAGTAGCAGGGGAGTCTTAATGTTCACAAGGTGGTACTTCTCACTTCCTCGCCACTGCTGACAATTCAGAGGAAGTTCAGGTAATTTTATCTCCAGAGGACTAAACAGTCTGTTATTATGAACAGCACAAAGGCTCCCTGCTGTTGTTTTGCATGATGTTTCAGCAGCAGGACTCAGCACCAGGTGTGCTGAGGGCTGCACTAATGCCAGGATTCTTTGTTCATTTGATATCACCTTCTTTCTGCTAGCCTTCAGCATTTTGTCTGCTAGGTATAATACTAAGTGCTTTATGGAGGTAAAAATATGTTTGCAACATGAAAAAACAGTGAAAAAGAGAAGATAGCATGTGCTTCTCTCTCTAGGTCTTTATATAGCACAGAACTCCCTTCTAAGAAATTCCACCCATGACGTGACACACACCCATAAATTATTTCTTGACTTACCTGAATAGTTATTTTTACTGGCTAGCATTACTTGAAATAGATCTTTCTTACTTTGGGTTAAGTGAACACAAAGATTTGTTCCAGAATAACTCAAGCAACAAATTAGAACTGTTTTACTTAGTTATTTTGTTTTCAGATGGGGGTTGCTGAGCTATCAAAAATTCAGCAATCTAGAGGGCTGTGCTGTTTGGGGTTTTTTGGGGTTGACTATCTGTCATGTCAACTTTCTTACACCACTACAAATGCACAACTAATCACCTGCTCTGAATATCCTCTCACCACCTGCCTCTGCTTTAGATTGGTTTCTCCATCAAGGCTTGCTGTTTCAATGTAGCAGACCCCATCCAGGTCACTAGAATATAACAGCACCATGTCAGCAGGAATGATTTCATTACGTGAAAGCCGGATGAAGTCCCCAACATTGACATTCTTCCAGCACTCATCTATGTATTTCTTCTCCTTCCTGAAATACATACAGAAATAGTAATTTCTTTTACAAATGCATAAAGTGAAAGCTCAAATGCACTGTAACAAGAAAATTAATCTAACAGTTTACGCTTCAAAGTCATTAAAAAAAACCCCTCTGTTGAGGTAGTCTATTAGCTCAACGTGAATATAAAATACAAAGAATCAGCTCTGTGGCCTAAGCCCTGTTTTTCTGGAAATTACACTCCGGATACCCTCCCAGAATTATTTTATCTCTATTTAAAATTCAGCCCACTTGTTTCCTGTGTTTTCATTATTCCAAGAGAGCAAACAGTGCTTTCAAGATTTCTCTCTGGGTCACCACTTTTTCTTGCAATTATGCAACTAAAAACAGAAAATCTTTTTCCCTTCTGATAATGCCTTTCAAAAATGTCTGTCTCCCAAGATAATGAATGTCTACCAGTAAGCCAAGAATATCCAGCAATCACTTCACTGATGCTCTGAATATAAATACTTGTATTTACAGGCTTTTGAAATATCTTTACTATTAATTTTGAGTGTAAGGTACCAAGACTCTATAATATTCAAGAAGTCAGTGAAGGCTCAGGCCTGTCAAGTGAGTTGAAATTCTTTATTAATTAGAGATATCCAGGCATGACATACGTAAGTTTGAATTGTTTTCAATTTTCCATTTACAGCTGCTGTACTGTCCTCAGCTGAGATGAAGAATCTTCCTTTTATATAATCACAACAGGTTATTTCAAACACAGGTTTAGAGTGGTGAATAGGATGCAAGGTAACAAGCAACAACGAATGTTTGATGAGCTAGCTGGAGGCACACACTAGTAGGCTACTGTGACATGGGTGATGAAACACACCTACAGTTGCTGTTACAAACATCACACAGGTCTGGATGCAGTACATGTTTGTACAAGCTATTACTGCCCGCAGTGACTGCCTGGCTTTTCTGCCTTGCACAGTCTAACCCTAGAGCTACTTTTAAAGAGAGGAGCATGTATTCTCCACACTCCTTAGGTTGCAGTTATTCAGACTGGGATATAGTCTGGGCTGTGCTAGGGCTGTCTTGCATGCTGTGTTTCCTTCCATGATCTTATTCCAAGCTGTCTAAGAAGCACATTCCCATTGGGGAGTTGGGAAGTCCACCTACCTTCTACAGTGTAGACATGAGCTAATATGCGTCACAGCATGGCTGTTGTGTATTGACTGGCACGTATCTACTAGCTTTAATCAAAGTGCTTCTGATAAATACTGAAACAGACACTTCTAATGACAAAAAAAAAAAAAAAAGAAAAATATTCCCTGTATGAAGCTTTGCAGCCATATCTTTCAGACCTGCATTATCTGACAGTATCCTTTTGGAAATGTTTGCCTACAAACAGAAGGCACAAAGTCTGCACAATTAATCAGTGTACTGATGACAGCTTCTCCAGTAAAGATAAGGTGGAGGTGGTTATGTTACTTAACAGTTAAGTGCAAACAAATCAAAACCAGGAAGCAACAAAAACTGACATAAAATGAAAGTGATATAAGGCACATCTGTTTTTTCCTTAAGATGCACATTCACTAGTTTTCAACACACAAAATGGCACAATGGAAAGCATGTAAAACTTAAAGCTACAGCCACACCTATCACAAGATGGATGGCCTAAAAAAAACCCACTTTAGGAATTAACTTAGTTAACTTTCCATACCAGTACATGGTATATACAAGTATTTTCTCTTGAAAATAAATAAACAGATTGAGGGGGTAAAACAAACAAATAAACAAAAACAAAAAAAAAGAATTGAAGGAAAAATTTCTAAAGTAAATTCCCAAACCCAACTACTAATAGAGGTAAACAGGAAAAGGGAAGTAAGATTTGCTGAAACAGGATGCCACTCGCAGATACTGAAGATACAATTAAAGCTTTGATAGCTGCAAAGGTGCCAATAAAGTAAATGTATTTGGCAGACATAGCGAGCTGAAAACTAGTGATTTTTAAGAAATACCCCTCAGGTACTGAAAACTACATCAGCGTAACCATCAGCATAACTGTTTGTGTAGGCCAATTTACCCTTCTATGAAGGCCCAGTGAGTCCAATTAAGGCACAACACCAACTGTAGCAGAATCCCCTGGCCATCCCAAAACAGCACCCTTTTACCTCACCCTCCAAACAGGATGGAAAAGATTTTAGAACCAGGAGGGTGGTGGGAGAAAATTATTTCCACAGCCAGTTTTTATCTAGAAGAGTTAGAGAAAGGATGGAAACAGAAAGGTAAACAAGGCAAAATAACCTCATAAGAGAAGAAAGCAATGGCATCACTGTATTATATACATGTAGCAAGATAAAAATACCAGGTAGAAATGTTGTCAATTTCTGCACTGATTTCTACAGGAATTTTTCAAAATGAATTGGAGTTGTAAAACCACAGAAATATTTGGAAATTAAAGATTTAGTGACAAAGCAACCTTTACATTTATCCTTGAAGTAATTATACACTGGAGATTAAAAAAAAAAAAAAAAAAAAAAACAAGAAAAAAGGAGAAAAGCATTGGTACTCTCACTTCTCCATATTTTTTCTAACTACCAGGTATTTATTGAAAAATTATGAAAACCTATTTGTTTGTCCTGCCAGTGTTCAGATAAGCCCTCAGGAGACAGCAAATACTTCTCTTTTAAATCACTACCTATTTAATAAATGTAGTACTGAAAGTATATGATGCTTCTTGTTAATTGATGCACCTGCATCTACATGCAAGGCTTGGAGTGAAACAGAAATATATTTGAGAGGTCTGCAGGAGAGGGAATAAGAAAATAAAAACTTATCAGACAGCAAAGTTATCTGCCCTCCTGCTGATGCAGCAGATGGATTATGTACATATTCTTTATTCAGTTCAGCACAAAGTCAGGCAAAAAAATTAACTGCCTTTAGTAGTAGGTCAGTGGAGGAGTAAATGAATTTTTCCGTCATAATCACCACACCACAGTTCCACTGAAATGACAAACTACTGATTTTAACAGATGCTCAAACAGAAGTGTCTTCATACTTTGTGGTTCATGGCTATTTTAATAAGATCCTACTACTCTAACTTGCTCAAAATGTACAAGGATTGATAACTAAGTATTTAACATCCTAGCAACAATTAAAACCTAAATTAAGTTGCACATTAGCACATCTTATTGTTTACTGGTACGTTCTGTTACTCCACAAGGGAAGAGATGAGCAGGAAGAAAAACCCAAACATTTTAAGCAACCCTTATTTTATCACATTTTCAAGACAGAAATAAGCTTTCCTGGAAAAATCAGCACACAGAAACTAGCATCTAGTCGCTCAGATAGATTTATCAAGGCACTGAAACTGGCACATTTTGTCAGGGATAAGAGACCACAGTGCAACAAGTTTCTATTATGAACACTACTTTGTACAAAAGCAAGCCTCACAAGAGTTCAAGTTCAGGATGACTGGTCTAATAATAATGCATATTATCTTCAGATACCCACAGGTAGTCTTCCAGCTTTCAAGCATGACAACTACTGCTTAAATTTTGAGATAGCAAGAAAAGCCATTATGTTGCGCACTTCTCAGTAGCCATGTAGGTATCAGCATCTAATGTATAAGTAAAATTACACAGACAGCATGCACAATGCATACAACCTCTCCAGATGAGCAAATGCACAGTAAAAAAACCCTGGAAATTGTATTCAACATTAGCTAGTTCATCATGTTTGCAATTGATATGACTATGCTTGATTTAATGCATGCACTGGAAGAGTCATTACAATTTCTAAGGGATTCTTGATAAACAAGTTAAGAAATTCTGAATCCTAATGTGAGATTAATGGAAGTCCAAGATAAATCAGCTTACATGTAGTGACTGATCATTTTTGTACCAGTAAGATTTAATCATCCTGAACCATGCCTCCAAACTTATCTTTAAAACCAGATTATACTATATAAAATAATTCATGATAAAGAAATTAAAGAATTAAAAAAAAAGTTACAAAACCTAAATACTTTTAGGCACAAGAAGGAATTTTTACAGATGACTAATATGGCCACTGATTATTACACATTTTTGGTAATGGGGAACAAATCCAGCCAGAAGAGATCAGAAATTAATTCTGCTCATTGACATTGTTGTGTGATTGCAAGTAACACAAACGTTTCAGGGATATGGATATTGAATGCTTCAGCATTCTGGCAATGAATTCTTTCAGGGTACATGGCTATTTATAGCAGAAATAATCCAGTTTCTCCCCTAAATCTTCTCTGCAGACATGAAAAAGAAAGAAAATGTTTATCTTCCCTAACAGTCCAATTACTTGTTTCAACAGGTTGAATACAACAATTCTGGGAAAACTGCTATATTTATTGATGGTTGCAGAACAAAAAGCTGTTTGTTCTTCCTTTGATGATATAAAACGATATTCCAGACTTTTTCCATGGTTATGAGCTAGCTCTTAAAATATTAGTAGAGTATGGCAAATGCCAGAAAGATGGAAATCCCATCTTCTGAATAATATCACAATACATTTAATGGTGGTTATGTAGTACCAGATTACAAACCTGCTGCATGGGCCAGTTAAGGCCATGTCTATACTACAGGGTTTAGGGTTTGGCATAACCAGCTAGCACATCAGGATTTTAGAAAAGTTTATTTTCAGTGTATTGCTTTCACTAGGAAAAGATGTGTCTCTCATGAAAAGAAGAAGCTTTAAATGTTGTTCGGCACTACAGCAATTACTGTCTGCTACTGCTCGGACCTTGCTGAATTTGTTAGTGTCTAACTGCTAATCAATCCTCTCCTACCGCTGAGGATACAACAACACAAGATAAATGATGCTTTTCAAAACAGCTGTTTCCCTACACAAAACAGAGCATGCGAGAAAGAAAAAGGGTACTTCATTTTTGTATTTTACAGGCTTTGAATGAGTCTGCGAATATCCTCTTATGAAAGATATAAAAGAAAAACAATGATGTGGGCAGCACTGATGTGCACTAAAATAAGGTTTTTGCCAGTTAATTTCGAATATGATTAGTTTGTGTTCCTTTTTATTTCCATGATGCTTACAGTGATTATAGAGGAATTAAAAATACACCTTTCAAAACAAATGCTATAGACAACAATGCTTAACTAGTCAAACTACCATGGTTAATACAGTACAAACTCATGCATGAACACCTGCCTCAACCAAAGAATTTTTTTCAGCAGATTTTATACTAATTTGATACCCATTTATCAAAACTGGTGATAAAGACTCAACTAGACTAGTCCTTGAGCAACCTGATCTAATTAGACCTGCTCTGAGCAGGGGGTTGGACTAGATAACATCCAGAGACCCTTTCCTACTAAAATTATTTTATGATTCTATGAATATCCATAAATTAAACCAAAAGATTTATCAACAACTTTTCCACATATACTTATTATCAAACAATAGCAAGGAACCAGAAAGACTGTTGCCTCTTACCTGCTGTATACTTTGGTTAGTAAGTTGTTTATCTGTTTATCCATTTTGTACTTGGAGTAATCCTCCAGACCATCTTTCACTGCAATAATTGTCAGAACCGCTACCAGAGGTAGCATCGTAATTTCTTTTTGGAAGGCTTCCACCAGAGGAACCCAATTTAGGACAACTAAAAATAGGAAATATAAATTGGCAACTCTGAAACAAAAAAAAAAATATAGGACTTAGCTGTGCTAGCAGGCAGTTGTCCTTATTTTCCAACTCCATGCTATACAGACACTTAAGTTAGCAGGGTTTTATCTTTTCTTCAGCCCAAATGTAATTTAAGAACTAAGTATAGAGAACTTAGTTTTCACTCTCTGGTCAATAGATTACTTAGCTGCACAGTTGCTTAATATGCACAATCAAAAGATGCAGAAAACAAGAATTTTTATGTATTTTCAAACCAGTACTCCAGGCATGTGCCTTCTAGTGATATTCTGGTGATCTTGCACTTTCTCAAATTTCCAGGTCTTTTAACTCTATCATCTCCAGGGGGAGATAACATGTTTTTAAAAGGAAGCCATCCTACAACCTCCCTGTATGACTTTACAGATCAGCAGTCCTCCAAGCAGAAGGAGGATGAAAAAAACTGGCAACAGAGAAAGACATGAGGAAGGGGAGAAACACATTTGCAGGAAGTGAGCCGAAAATTCTACTGCAGACTGCTGTGTGGCAGTGCTCCAAGAGTAAGGAACATTTCAATAACCTGAAGAACAAAATTAGCAGAAATTACATAAGCTATGGAGAAAGCGATTAGCCCAACAGTGATGATACTCAAGAGACTTGGCCAAACAACACAGATCTCTTCAGGAATGACAGGCAGGTCAAGAGAAAGAATAATTTTTTAATACGTGTCTACAAAGCAATACATTTAAATAAAAGGATTCCACTTCAGAAGAATGACCACAATGAAAAAGGAGTTCATTACCTGTGAAATTGTTCAAACAAATTCCGTGGTAAAAAATTCAATAACGTATACTTAGTAGTCCGTATTTTGTTGTTCATGTATAGTTTTGATACTTTTTCATACTCTTCCTTAAAATGTCCCAAACAGGGTATTACTATCCTATGTTTGCCAATGGCTTTTGATGATTGATGGCACTTGTTACTTGCATTGCTGGGGCTGCTACCTTCTCTGCCCTCTGTAGATATCAGTCGTTGCCAACGGTATCGGGCCCAGCGAATAGGATCTGCCATTGTGCCTGGAATGCTTTATAATCCAAGGAGTGTCCTCTATATCTAGAAACATGTTAGAAGACAGCAAGTTACAGGATAATTCTGTAAAGGCTTTTCTACTAAAAAGGCACAGTTACAGTTTTGAACAAGACTAGGAAATCATTTACATAAAAAAACCCCAAACAGGTAATTAATAGGTTATGTGAGGTCAGGAACCCCTGCTTCAAAGGCTGAATTTATCTGAATTTCATCCATCCTTTCAGGATCTTACAGTTTGATTACTCTGTTTAAAATGCACGGTATTTTTTGTAATAGCACTTCCTGCAAGCAGCCCACCCACCAGTTTCTTGTGCTGCAGTATGCTGAAGGAAGTAGACAAGCTGCTAATTCTGCAGAGAACAGCATTTTTGAAGGAATCCTTATCTCAAACACTGCGATCCTTGCTGATGGTTAACAACCTTTATTAAACTCAGGAGTCAATGATACAACAATAGGCATCTGAATACAGTTTTAGGCATGAAGCAAGGAATTGCCAGTGACAGGCACTAAGCAGTATGAACAAAACCCCTCTACTGAATTAGAAACAGTTTTGAGAATCTTTACCAGATGAGAGAGGATGAATAAACTTCATGTCAATGCTTCTCCTCCTTCACCTTAGCTAAGCTCCAGCAATTTACCCAGGAATTTGTTTTCCTAAAGAAAGCTAAAATTCATAGGTAGAGGTAATGCTCGCTTTTCCAAACCACCCAATGCAGTCAGAAAGGCACAAAGTCTTTTACACACACAAACTATGCTTTAACAGAAGGTCAAAATTTCTGTTTTTTACAATTTACAAGTTTTTACAAACAGTAGTTGCTGCATTTCTTATACTAATTCTTCCATAGAACAGCTCATCTTATATTTATTTAAAACTATAACTTGTGTGACGCCTGAATCATCAGTACAGCTACTTCTGAGTGCAGATTACTTTCCTTCCATCTGGGATCTTACTATCTGCACACATTAGAGCAAAACTTTTCACTACAATGTTCTTCCTAAATTCCCCCACAAAAGCTGTCTCTAACACTTGCTTGGTCTTTCTAAGCAAAATCTCTTTTCTACAGATTACCTTAGTAAAGACTACCTGATTAATCATCAAACTACTCCTGATTTTGGCTTCAATCACGTCAGGCTTCTATTCACGTGTATCTCAGAAGTGACAAATGCCACTCTCTTGCTCAAATTCCACCAAAATGTTGCTTTAAAAAGTAATTTTTCAAACTATCAAATTCACATTATCATATCTTCCCTTACATACATCTTCCTTGATTTTTTCTTTCTTCTATTACAATAGCAGAAATCTTGAAACATAGGCACAATGTCCTCAGCAAGTCCTTTAGCAGTGAGCTGGTATTAACATATCTACATCAACCCGCTCTGTCCTTGAAAAGAAGATTCTGCAAACTTCCTAAAGAGCCTGGTCCACTCGTTTGCTTAGAAAGCTTTCCCTTAATGTCTAACTGGTCTCTTCCTCTGACCAAATTAAGATGGTATATTTTTGTCCTATCATCATTAGATATGGATAGTTACTGCCTGTTACAATCTTAATGTCTTGGAAGCCTGTCACCACATACAAGAAACTCTTGCTCTTTTTTAGAAACCAAGATCTGCATGTGAAGGGAGAAGAGGAACAAGGAAAGAAAAACAAACCTCTATATAGCACCTCCTCTAAGCATCCCCCAGTCGCTCCCACATGAATTACTGTTTTCCCAAGGCTCTTCTGTAGTGCTTCCCCAGGTGATATAAGCGACCAGTCAGAAAAAGAGACTTCTCTTTACTCTCAGTGCTACACCTTGTGGTCCCAGTAACCGTCACACTACCAAAGGCAAGCAACTGCTGCACAGAAAGGCAGCTAAGTCTGGGACTTCTCAGAGAAACAAGGAGGAGGTTGTGAAAATTTTCCAAAATATAAGGCATTCTCTTTATTTTCACAAAATGTGGCATCTTCATGTCTTTGTCCCCTCTAATCGTACTGCCTGGGGTACAGTACCGAAAGGGACTACCCTCTGCATACAGGCTACTATCCCATTTTAATCAGAGTCAGTCTTTCCTCCAGAGTTGCAAACTCTGACCTTGGTGAGCAGCTATTTCACAACAAGCTACTTTTAAGGTATTGCTGCCATATAGTAGCAATCTGACATGTGAATATTGATCTGTATATACGTGAATGAGATGCTTCAATGCTTTTGCACTGAGTCTGAGAACAAGTCTAAAGCTTGGAAGGTAGTCAGGTCTTAAAAAATGTTTAGGGAATGCAGAATGTGCTGCTAGTGGAGTTCATACTTGGCTATGCAGAGCTCTCCAATACACCCAGAGCTCCTAAATACAAATCAACCCATCTACACAAGTCAGGACTGAAACAAGGAACAAAGACCTTAATATTAAGATATTAAATATTAGTATTAAATATTAAACAGCATTTGAAAAGCTGACTGGCTGAAAAGAGGTACTTTCTTCTTTTGCAGTAACAAATTTTAGCAGTTGAGCTCTTAAGAAAAAAAACCACCAACCTAAATTTCTAGATTTTTGATGACATCCTTAAGATTTAACCATTTTGAGGAAACAACACTTCTCCTTAACTGTCTCTACTGTGACAAATCAGTAATTTCACAAACAGATCTTATGCAATAAGAAGCCCTTTTAAAGAATGGTTTGCTTTAATTAACAATATGCTGGATTATCAGGGAGAGTTTTAACAAGATTTTTCTCTGTTCTGTTAAATTTATCCCTTTCCAGCTTCCATCTTTAGCATGAATCATACAGGGTGTGACAATTACCCACACTTTTGCTTGAAACAGTAATTCTTTGCCCAAGTGCAGTAAATCGACGTATCTCTACATGCTGTTACAACGTGCAATATCTTTGTAGAAAACTTAAATAAGTAAACACCCCACAATATTTCTAGGTGCCATGAACCACACACTCGAGAGCAGGTCTGACTTGTAGAGAAAATCATGTTGGTTTTCATAAGACCATCAAACAAACATCTGATACTGGTGACTTCTGTGACCAGAAGCAGCAGCAGAAGTAAGGAAGCACTTCCTCAAAGCAAACTCCCAGGGTTAATGGGAATGCAAAGGCTTTAAATGCCAGATCCTGTTCACTCAGTGAAAATTACGTAGGCAAAATAACCTACTAAAGCTAAACCAACTTTAGAAGCTTAAGAATTACATTATCAGTAACATGCAAATAAAGATAGGAAGAGAGAGTTGAGAATCAGGAAAAC
>JANHGB010046591.1:31530-48620 GCA_026283785.1 Coracopsis vasa
TGGCTGAGGCGGGACCCGCCGCGGAGGACCCTTCCAGCAGCCCCCGGCTCCGGGTGAAGGAGAGGAAGCTTTCCTCGCTGCTGTAAGGGCCAGGCCTTTGGTTGGCCATTTGGGAGGGGAGGTCAGGTACTGCCACGGAAGCCCTTTCCCCGAGCCGGGGGCAAACACCGCTGGCTGCGAGCAGGCAGGGTGCCCTAATGGCCAGGCATCAGCAGTTTTACTCCTGCCAGGCTCAGGAACTGAGTTTTCAGCTCGAAAAATGAGCAGAGCTGCTTTTACAGTCTCTGTCGACTGCAGTACTTGCCCATCGAAAGGATAGTTACTGTTTAAAGGCTTTTTTTGTGTTTTCCTTTCCTTGAGGCCTCAGCAGATGGAGGCTGTGGCAGGAGTGCGGCTATGACAGAACCTGACTCTCTTGACAGCTTGTCATGGAAATTGATGTTCTTGATACTTTGCCAGGACAGTCTGGCACTGAAAGCAGCTTGGCCTGTCTAAACATCAAGTTTTCTAGCCACTGGGCTAATCAAGGTTAGCAAACAGTCTCTTTTGTTTTCTAGGAACTCAGCCTCAGGCTATTGAGAAACTGCCCAAATTATCTTAAACAAATCACTGCCATCGTGTGAGTTACTTCATCAATAGCCCTTTTAAAGCCTCACGCTGTCATTTTTACTGCCTTCCAGAGCACTCTTGAAGGCTGCTCCTTACGATTAAATCGGGTGGAGTTTTACACAAAAGTGAAAGGATTCCTACTCCAAGACCATCCTCTGTTGAAAAAGAAAGAAAAACAAAACCTCCAAACAAAACATAAACAAACAGAAAAAGTTACTTGCAGACCCCTTGGCCTCTATTGATGTGGACTGGAGTTACCAGTACTTGTCCAGTATCAACAATGAGTCCCTAACAGATTACTGGGAGGGTTATGCTGAGCTGTGGTAGTTGCTTGCGCTCTCCTTCCCATGTGTATGATGTTCTTTTCCTCTGTTGTCCTGCATTTTAGCATGCCCTGCACCCATGACCACACACTGAAAACGCTTTGGTTATGTTTCAGTGAACAGCAGCTGATGGTCTGTTCTTTTAAGTGCCTGTATGCCTAGCAGGAATTTTGAAACATATTGGTGGAATAAAAATACACCTACATGAAGAAAGTCTAGAACTGCTGCCTTGAAATTACGTACGTTTATTCTTCTGGGCAGGAAAAGATACAGAGTTCTGTCTCTTTGCAGGATCTACCACCTTTGGTGGCTCGGGTGCTGTAGGAAAGAGGATGTAACTCCGGGGAGGGCAGAGCAAGCTGCTGCAAGACACAAGGTGGTAATAGGCCTGCCAGAAAAGTTACTTTAATATTTCATAGGTTAACATACTGATTTATTGGAACTTCCAGGTTAGCAGAGGTGTTTAGGAAAAAGAGATCACACAGCTTTTAACATATGGGACTCTGCTTACAAATTATTTATAACTCTTCTGTTACCACATCAGAGGTATAAATAATTTGTATGCAGAGTCCCATACTTCCTATTTTTTATGCATGCTGGTCCATTCTATAAGCTTGCAACTACAAAAGGCGTAGTTTTGTTTCCCTTGTTTGCCAGTTGTAACAGTAACAGTTGCCTTGATTAGGCCTGCACATCAGTGTGCTGCAAAAATACCCAACCAAACCATAAATAAGGTGGCTTGGCTACCAGAAAGCATAGCTGCCTGTAGTGCAGCACTGTGCAATTTAATTAGATGTGTTGAAACAAGGGTATGTGAGCTGTTTGAAGAGGTAGGTCTGATGGGTGGGTGAGAGGCTTTACTGGTGCCTGCTTGGCCATTACACACACATATTTTCACTTTTATCCTTTTGTACTACTGTCCAGTAGTACAAATGGTCTTGATCCCAAGCATGCAAATCATCCAGCATGTCTGAAGTGTAATTAAGCTGTCATCTATCGAGTATCCTATGGAAGAGTAACTACAAAGAAGATAGTCACCAGAGATAATGCTTGATAGAGAGATCTCACTGATAGCTTTTCTGTGTGAAGGTAATAACACTGAGTGTCATCCACAAGTATATATCCCTTTTTTGCCAGAGAGGTCTGCAGGTGTCTTTCATATTATCTCCTGAACCACGACATGAAAAGGGAGAACTATGGGTATGTGAGAGACACTTGTAAGAGCAGTTGAAGAGCTCTTTGGTCTTCTATGTTCTTCAAACTCTCAATCTGTTCATGGCTGCAATAACTCTGCAAGTACAAGCATGAGCAGCTCTTCCAGCTGTGCTCACATTGGCACTGGTTGGGACAGATGAAAGAGAGGAACTTATATCATGGGAACTGTCAACTAAACATGTTTGCAAACTGAAAACTTTCCCACAAACACCTGGAAGGAAGAGGGAAATTTGTCATAGCATGCCATGAAACATTTCCCAGAGTACCTCAAGTTAATGAAATGCTAAGGACATGGGTATGATTCCCCAGACATTCCAGTGTCAAATCCATATAAATAGCAGTGCCAGAGGGAATTTGGGTTTGTAGATGTAGATGATTATCATTATTGCAGCCTGAATGCTCCTGAATCAGCTTAGTGAGTAAAGGTGCATTCATATCAGGTCAGTGAAGCACCTGCATACAGGTAAGTAGTGATATACTATGATATGCACTCTGCTTTAAATATCTTTGAAGATGTGGTAGCTTATTAGTCATAATTTGTAGCCAGAAAGGGACTTGATTATCACCCGGCAGTTTGATTGCCTTTTTCCTCCTTAGCTCTGCAGTAAACCCAAATAATTTAACTGTAGCAGAGATTTCACCAAACCCCTTAAATTTTAGATTACATTGTATTATTGTTTAAAAGGTCATTGGCTAAATGATGCTTTTAGAGTCCTAACCAGTGTTATATGTGAAACCCCAATATTTTGCCAGTGCAAATTAAAGCTGTCTGTTGTGCATTTGCACTAAGGTAGTCTCTTACTATAGGATCCTCAGATATGTTTCCTGACGGAACTCCAGTCTGACTGAGTTTACAGGATGATGGATGCACAGTGAATGAGGCAGCTGTTTATTTGTTCTACGCTATGTGTGGCTATAACCTTTATTTACTGTACACCATCTACATCTGTTTCGCTTTCCTCGTGGGGAGGTTCTGTTCATCACTTGACTAAGCATTTTATAAATATTCGTTAATATTGCTTCACAGCTTCCTGTGAGACCAGAAGGTATTACTACTTCCATGTTACAAATGAAAAAAAAACCCAAAACAAGGGAGAATAAACACCACAATGTGAAAGTGTTTGCTAGTGATTCTGAGACTATCTGCTCAGTTTGAAAGAGCTAACATTTCTTTTTCTATTTTTACAGGGCAAGATATCTTCTGTGTAAATTATGTACTTTTGGCAGATCTTGAGAGAAGTAGAGTAGGTATGTAAATATTATCACGGGAACTTTCCTGAAAGGCACCTTCTGGGCCGTTGAATCTATTCCCTTGTTATTGCAAGCATGCCATGTAATCTGGTTCATAAATTGAGCTTTATCTTTAAAGTAATAATTAGGTCTTTTGCTCATATTACTGTATTAGAAAACTGTTCCTGAGTATGGTTGCTGTGAGGGTTAAAAATTAGCTTCTAAACCCAATCTCATACCCATTTGCTCTTATACCAGCAGTGACCACTGTTTTAATGGTTTAAAGAGTTCTTTTTTGTTCCTGGTGTTTATCCATCCACCTTTGTTTTGCTAAAGTAAACCAGATAAGAATGAATTATATCAAACCAAATGAAGGCTAACTAAATTCTGAATAAAAGTGTCCAGTAAAGGTGTAGTGCAGTTTAACAAATCCATTCAGCTAATGTTGGATAAGCTGCTGTGATGTAGCTTGTGTAGATAAGTTTTAAGGGAGTAACTGTAGTATTCACTCATGCAGTCCTCATGCTTTGCTTGTGGTTTACACCATTACATTTGGCCAATTACAGAATGCCAGGAATCAGGAAGCTTGTTTTATATCCCCATTCTTGAAGGCAGTTAGTAGCAGTCAGTAGCCATTATTATTATTGATGTAGCATTTACTGATGTACCACTCATTGAGTTTTAGCCATCACGTGTATTAGGAACTTCCATCCTGAAAGTCACTAAGATGATGGAACTTTCTGTTATTCTAGGGATTTTCATTCTGTGGCCGGTTCTGCAGAAAGTAACTATCAACTGGAATTAAAGAATCGGAAAGAGCACTTTTAAGGGGCTCTAATTACCAGGAAAAACAGAAAATTATCTTAGATGAGATATCATCATCTTACTGCAGCTCCTAATGGAGCAGGAATTTATTACTTGACATTAGAACTTTTTACACTAAGGAAGCTGGCTTGGTAATCTGTAGTGAGACTCCAGCCTCAATCAACCCAGGTTCATTGGTCCGTTGAACTAACATGGGCCCATTGAATAAGAAGAAACAAAACTATAACTCTAAAGAAGGGGAACACCACCTGCTACTTCTGGGATGATGGGAAAGTGTGTATGGTTGGAAAGTAGCAGTAGCCAAGTGGAATTTTACATAGGCAGCTTTGATGTACTTGGATAAATTGCTTTATCCCTTCTTTTTCTGTTTACTGTGGTGTGGCAATTTCCCATGGCTAATCTTCAGCCTTATCTACAGCTGTAAACTTGTTATTAGCTTGTTTACACTGCTACAGTTTTATTGTGCATCAGAACACTTTTGATACACGCTTATGATACGTACTTCTGTGTCTTCCTTTCCATTGTATATATAAACAGGTTGACTTGTTGATTTTATCTGGTCCATAAAACAACTTTAATTCTGCATCTTTTTTAACCAAACTACTCTATTGATTCATAAAATGAGCTGAGTCAGTGTTATGAAATGAGCTATTTTGTAAATGTTGATTTTTCTCTTTGCTTGTAGAAACTTACTGTCTGGGTTATAATTTTCCTCAAGGCTTTTTTTATTTTACTTTTCTTTTACAGTTTTTCTAACTCATAATTTCTGCTGAACAGATTACTCCAGCTTGCCAAACAAAATTTGTCACTATTTTAACATAGTTGCTTGTATCTCATCTACTACATCCATTTCTTTAACAAATAAAAATAATCCAGTAGATGGATATGAAGATGCCACTTGGACTTTCAATTCTCTCCGGTATTTTCCACAAGGGAAAATCCATGGCTGTTTTTTCATAAGATAGTCTAATTTTAGAAAACCTAGTATCATATCAAAAGCGTACTAACTGACTCCACTTTCCTGAGTTGGATACAGGCATGGATAGATGGGATTTATTCTTTAACATGAATCTAGGAACATCTTCAGTGAAGTCTGTTTGATTGCTATTTTCCATGGAAAAGAGAAGGGCAAAAGTAGGAGATAGATGTGAAAAGCTGATGCTTATCTGTTATTTAGAGACCCCAAAGAATTCCAGGCTTTCTGGGCAGCATGATATGCTGCCAAACTGGACACAGACTGAGAAAGACTTGTAAATTCCAAGGCCATTTGCCTTGAGAGCAAGTTGGAGGTATTTATCCTGGAAGGGATTCAGTGGTAAAAAAACACTGCTGTGCCATACTGTCAAAGGTACTCTTAACATGGACATAACTGTATAAACAAACAATGCTTTTTCTTAGTCTAATAAAATTACCTTCCCTTTATATGCCCTTGTTTGAAACACCCTCTGTCAGGAAAACCCCAGAGTTTTGCCAGAGTAACTACTTGACCAACAGCTGTTTTCATTACCTCGAAGTACTATGTGATGAAAATCTGTAGTAGCTATCATAGTAGCTCTCGACTCAAAGTAATTTAATAAGTACAGTCTATGAATTCCTTGTGTGAACGATGGGAGTTGTACCTGGTAGTGTGTTTACTATTTTAGGAATACTTTCTCCCCACTGCTATTATGACGTGTGGTGCAACTTGCTATACAGCATATTCCAGTGTCTGCTAATTGTTGTTTACTAGCAGGGCTAAGAGTCACCATAATCTACCCACAGGGCATTTTCTTTTATCTTTTATGATGTCAAAAAAATTTTGCAAAGCACCAACATACTCTTATCATTTAGTATTAATATTAAAATGTTAAAGTTAGGCTTAGAGAAGGGGAAGAATATTTGGTTTATGGTTTTACTGCATCTGTCCTAAAAGGAATTATTAATTTTCTGTTGTTATTGTCTTTTTGCATTCCGGCCATTACTATCATTAGACCAGCACATGGTGAATAAAATTCCAGCCCTGATGTGTACCTGATATTTAGTTTACCTAGAACTCTTAAGCATGAAGAAAGGAATAGAAATGTAGAGGAATAGAAATGGTAACAATAGATTTTTCTTTGCAAAATGGTAGCAATATATTGGATGAAAAGGAACTCTCTGCATGTTCCCTGAGCATGGGATAAAATAATGAACCAGAATTGTGGGAAAGGAGAGTTGGGAGAATATTCATAGAGACTCTGGAGAATGGGAGATGGAGGCTCCTCCCAATCCTATCGAAGAAGCTCATGCAAAGGAGTGTGTCTTGAGAACAGGAGAGGAAACACAGACTAATTCTGTGCCTGCCCAGCTGTGGACAGGAGATGGTGACCAGTGATCCTCATGAGCATAGAGTCCCAGTTACTGACACCAGTTTGTCTTGAGTTATGAGCTGTTACTTTTGTGGGTATATGGCTCAAGCCAACTGCAGACTCTTCTAGTCCAAGCTATTCCCCTGCCTCTGTCCTGCAGAGTACTAGGTGCAATACCAGCTCCTGACCCTTCCACTAGCTCAGCTAGACAGGTGTCAAGATGTATACAGTACAGATATTTAAAAATTCCTTTAACTTGTTTTATTTAGAATATAAATAAGATTTTTTTCCCCTCTGATGCTTCAAAATAAGTCTCCACCAATAGAAGTTCCTCACTGAAATTCTTGCAGTGTGGCAGAGCTCTTTTGAATGATCTCTTTAGTATGTTCTTGTCTGTGAAAGGCAGTACAGAGTTTGGTATATAAATTGTGTGTCTCTAAGGTGATGTTGAACCATGAGCATGTCACTCACAACTGTTGCTAGGTCTTCAGTGCAATCTGTTGGAAGGGCAGAACTACTATAGAAAGCAACAAGATGATTTTGAAATTTCAAAGTGAGAAATCAAGAACATTTAAGGTAATCCTTCTCATTACATCTCTTCACTAGAAAAAGGTAGAGAAGATAAAGACAAGTATAAAGCTATGGACATAGACTGTATCCACTGTGTATGACATACAGTATTCTTCGTGTCTCATAGAGTGAATACATGAGTGTTATATTTACAGAACAGGGGAGGGAAGAACCAAAACTTGTCATGCTTTTATATGCTTAAATTTTACAAGTAAAATTATTTAAAAACCTGATTTCTTGTTCAGAAAATAGCTGATAAAGTATGTTCTGCACATCAGTGTCATGTTGTTCATCCAGCCTCATTTACTATGAACTTCACTGGCTGCTCAGATTGTAAAAATTAAGCAGACATACATTATTTTCAATCTCCTTCAGCTGCAGCATATCACTATGAACATGTTTATGTGTAAGTTTCTACAAAAGCTTTCAAGATTCCTGTTTTAATAATGAAAGTGTTTCACTGATTGATACTCATGTCAAGCTGTAGTTTCAGCACCGATTTCATCTTTCATCTCACCGAAGTGTGGGTTGCCAGAAGGGGTAGTTTTCTCTTCCCCTTCGGTCTCAGCAACAAAGGCCTCTTCTGTCATAAGTGGTGCTCTGT
Source organism: Coracopsis vasa (assembly GCA_026283785.1). Classification (NCBI taxonomy): domain Eukaryota; kingdom Metazoa; phylum Chordata; class Aves; order Psittaciformes; family Psittacidae; genus Coracopsis; species Coracopsis vasa. The sequence continues at coordinate 39,234 of JANHGB010046591.1, forward strand.
TCCAACCTGGCTGAAATCTAACCCATGAAAAAATAAATCCGGGCTAAAATAACAATTAAGTTTTCGGCCATATCAGTTGCAGTTTCATCCTGCAGCCCAGGCACCCTAGTGCTGGTGTGAGGGATGGCGAGAGGAAGCATAGCTGGCAACAGGGGTTACAGGACCAGTGGGACCTCCCTTTTCCATGGCAACCTGCATTTAGCTCACCATAATCTGAACTGCAACCTCATGTTTCATCTGCATTTAAAAACCCCACTTACTGCTCCCTCCATGTTGTTAAAATAGACAGCTATCTATTATTTATATTGACATGCCACTTTTATAGTTCCTTGGGGGAACAGAGTTATACTGGTACTCAGTTGCTCTCCCCAACTGCAGATATTTAGAGCAAAGTAAAACATCTTTATGCTACCATAATATTAAGAACCTCTGATTATTAAATTACTTCCCAGTTGTTAATTATTGCCGTTCTTCCAAAACCAAGGACAAGAAAAGGATTCCTTTTAAAATTGGTTTAATTAGTGCAGTTTAGTTTGTGGGCTATCTGTAAAAGCAAGCAAAACCCTCTCTAAGTCAGCAGCAATGTCAAGAATATAATGCAAAGTTTGCTCCACATTTCTCTCATAAAGCTGCTGCTTTTCTTGCTGCCCTGGAGTCTCTTGCCTACCTACTTAACTGTTGTATAAGCTTTCCTCCTTATCTCTGATTTTGTGGTTATTTGGCAGCTTAGCTTCAGAGGGGTGGAGTGGCCTATTGCTGCTGTGGTACAGAAGCATGAAGAGCAGTGGATCCAAACAATGCAAGTCCAAACAAACTCTGAACTGCTAAAAGCCGGCTTTGTATGTCCTGCTTTGTACATGAGCTCTAAAACATGGACTTAGCTCACTCAGCCGTGGTTTCCTTGCACAGTCTGATTTTGTTTTTCATATGTCAGTAGGCTGAATCCAAAGTATTATTCTAAACTACACATCTATGAAAAATGAACCACTTGTGTTCTTCAGACCTGCAAAAATTAAGCTGCTTTGAAAGTGTTCACTGAGATTGTCAGAGAGAATGTGTTCCTCTTTTATGTGTTCCTGTCTTTCATGTGTTACATGTTCGCTTTCTCGCATTTGTCACTTGTTTGATCCCTTTGAACAAGTGAGTAGAACACTTGCTACCTTTCTCCTTATTCCCTCTAATTTATTTATTTCCAAGTCTGGATTGTCTTTACATTTCTCCTGTTGTCTTTGGGTTTGTTTTGTTTGGAGCAGAAGCTCCCCCTGGTGCTGTATTTTGTAGTGTGCAACATAGTAAGATCAAAAGAAACTGGATAGGTTTCCAATTACCTGACAAAGCTAATTCTAGGGAAATACAGGAAATTATTATTGAAAATCATATAAAGTAATTTTTATTTGCATTTTCGGCTATTAATGAATTTAACAGTAGCTTCATGTAATTTTGCCATAATAAAATTTAATACATTTTCCAAAGCCTTTATTAAAAATCTAATCTACTAACCGTAGCAAACTGTGAGAGAAATCAGGTGGATCTGAAAGTTTACAGTCAGCAAACCACGAAGTCAGTTCTTCCCTACCTGTTTCTTCTCCAAAACTCCCCCACACCACACTGTTCCTACAAGGCCACATACCTGTCTTTGGAGAACAAGTGCTGCAAACTGACTTAACCACACTGGAGTTTTCTTCAGATCTTATTTCCACAAGTAGAGACTTGTAGCTGCCTTCATATTCTTATGTCACAGTCTTCTACTTACATACACATAATTGTCTGAATTAGCCTCTGGATTTCAGTGAAAGAAGGTCTGCCTACAGATATATCAGTTTCTTGTTGGGACTTGAATTCATACAGGTTTTCTTGTACAAGTGGTCAAGGCATCTTTCCTTCTTCACATTCACATTCAGTTCAAGTTAAGGTATGGCAAGGTCATTGCAAATGCTAAAACCTCTTCGATAAGCCTCCTCCACAGGCTGGTTAGCACTGAACCCCCCTTTGGCAAAAGAGAAACAAGAAATGAGTTGTGCGGTAGACACTGTACCAGCAGCATGGACTTTGTAGCTAGTATTTTCCCTACTGTCTTCAATTTCATTTAATGTCAGAGAATGTGTCACCTGCTGTAAGCCTTGAACTTCCTCCCCTGACACCAGGAAGAAAGTTACCTTGTTGAGAACGAAAAGGCAAAGCTGCAAAGCAGGCAGAATATAAAAACAGTTTATAGTGCATATAAAAGATGGTAAAATTTTGGGGGTACGACTTAATTCGCCATGTAACTGAAGGTTGCACAGAACGGCCATTTCCCTCACTAACGCCTCCAGAGATCCTCACGACGCCGCGACTGAGGCTCGAACCTATGAACTAGGCAGAAGAAGACGAGGTTTGGCCGTGCGCAAGCGCGCCCCCAACGAAGGGAAGAGGAAGCGCCTGCTCGTGGCTCGGTCACGTGCCCCGCGTGGGGCGGTCCGGGAAGGGCCGGGAGATGCTGCGGCTGCTGGAAAAGCTCCCTCCGGGACGGGCCCTCGAGGTGGGTTCCCCGCGATTCCAGGCGAGCAGCAGCGGGCCCCGGCGTCTCTGAGGCAGGAGGAGCCGCGGCTGCTGTGCCAGTCAGCAGCCCACTTTCCTCCCCGACCGGCAGGGCGGCTGCTGTCCGTTAAGTAGGGGCCCTCGGGCGGTTGCTGTCGTGAAGCGATCTTTGGAAGAGGGTGGGGCGCGGCAGGAGCAGGCTCGTGCATCCCGGTAACGGCTACTGGGGCTGGGGAGGGCGGTGGCCGCCGCGGGACTCACAGGAGCCTGTCTCCGGCACCTAAGAGGGAGGCTGGGCCCGCAGATCGAGGCCGCCACCGCACTGTCCGCCCTCGGCTGCCTCTGCAAAGCGAAGGCGAAAGTACAGGCTGGGAACGCGCCGGACATGCACCCAGCGGGTGTTTCTGCGATCGCTTTGCTGTTAGGCTGTTAGAAATACCCTTGAGCTCTTTACAGCGCTGGGCTTCCGCCGTCCGAACGCAGGCGCTGAGGGGTATGGCCTATGTGCGCGAGCTCCGGCCGCTCCAGTGGGGTTGCGGCCGGCTGGGTTTGCCTCTCTGCTGTGCTCAAAAAAAGATTACTATAGCAGGCCAGGAAGATAGGCATGTAGAAGAGCTTTAGTGCTAGAGGACAGTGGTCTGGGAAACTAGAGAGATCCGCAGGCACGAGCTTAGAGTTCAGAGCTTTTGAGTTGCGCTTTTCATCCCAGCAGTCCCGGTGGGGAGATGACTGAAGTGCCTGCCCTTTGGTGTGGCAGCACTGCTTCTCAGCAGTACGTTATAGCTGCACGCAAAACTATAAAGTCCGGGGTGAATCTGAATCACGTTGTGATTTATATTACCAAACCTTGTGAGGGGAGGACAGTTAATATTCTGGGACAACCTGTTTATGACTATAGAGTGTGTACTGGCTGCGTTCAGGCATTGAGACAATACCCAGCCAAGGGAGGGGTTATAAATGAATTGCCTGATCAAGTTTTGTATCTGTTGTAGGTTATCAGTGACAAAATTATGTTCTTAAGTTATGTATCACATTTGTTTCAGTTTCTTCATAAAATAGTTGATGGTATATGTGGCCGTGCATATCCTCGGTACCAAGATTATGGCAATATCTGGAGCTTGTTGGAGTGGATGGAAGTTTTAGAAGAAACAGAGACGTATTTCAAAACTGCAGTTGGCAAAAACATATCTGATGAAGAGGTAAGGGCTCATAACTGATTGGGCTTGACTTTGAGAGACAGAATACTGGAGTGATTAGTCTTGTAGTTTATTTAGTTCTAAGATATTTTTATTGTGTAACATTTGAATGGTAGCAGACTAAGTCTAAATAGGTAGGTGAGCTGCCTTTAGAGATACACTGCAAAGACTTGAAAGAAAAAACTAAATTGACACTGATTTCTCAAGTGCCACCAAATCTGTTTTACTTAAAATCTGTAACCTGTCATTACTGTTCATCAGCAATAAAACCCATTCACGCTCTTTTTTGGCTTTATTGGTTCATTACTACTGCATTGAAGTGTTTTAAAGTATTGACTGTATGTAAATAATAGTAAAAAAATCTAGACTGTGGAGCACCATGTGGGACAGGGACTATATTCAGGGCATTCCAGTGTGTAAAAGCTTTGGAAAAACTTGTTCCATTATCAAAAATCTTAATTCTCATCTTTTGCGTATTGTTCTTGTTTTGGCTACCTGATAGTAGCTAGATCAAAGAAAAATATTTGTGTAGCCATTGGAAAGTCTGTACATAATTATGTCTTTTCCAGATAAGCTAATGTATTTTTGTCTCCACTATGATTTTTCAGAAACTTTCAGAGCTAAACGTGTGTTGTTTGTGTGATTTTTGTTTTGTTTTGGTTCTAGGGTGGCATCTAAGAAGGCCACTCAAGCCTCCATTCTTTGGTCTTTCATAATGTAAATGACAAGAAAATAACTTTTTTATTTATACCTTGCTGTGGTAAATAGCAACTCTTAACTATCAAACACAGAGCAGTCACTGAAGAGATTATAAGAAAGATGAGACTATGGAGTCCAATATAACAGCTGTTTGGGTAGAAGCTTGGGTATCTACAGAGCACAGCTGATACAGGTGACACGTGTTATTTCTGTGGTTCATAGTTTAAGCAATCACAACTTTTATTTTTGTAGGCTGCTCAGCAGATAAATGAATTAAATTCAAGCTATCAAGAAGCAATCACAAAATGTGTAAAAGGCAGAAAGGAAGAAATCAGGAATGCACTAGTGGAAAGAGTAAACGCAATCTCTTCTGCCCAGCTGCAGGATTTTGACTGGCAGTTAAAGGTGAGAGTATTGCCTTGATGTCGTTTGAGAAAAGTGTTCTACAAGAAAGTAAATGTTGATACAGACCCGTTAGGCCTGCTCATTCTGGAGAATGATTAAATTTTTATAGGTATCAGAAAAATGTGTTCATGGTAACACATTGAAGACTTGCCTGAAATTTGTATAAACTGTAAAAATAAAATTCTGCCCCCCTTCTTTCAAAGCTGCAGTACCAACCTCTTTCCTAAAAGGAAATTGAGCATTATTCAGGAACACCTGAAAGTTTTGGTTTTTAGGCCTGAAAAAGCAGTATTTTTAGTCAAAGGAAGAAGAAATATTTGTTTAATTTCAGGAGTAGAGCACTGATTCAGGATGTGCTTCCCTGGCTTTTTCAGATTTTTAGATTCCTGCAATAAACAATTAATTAGTTTGAAATTATTTATCATTAGACTTACTTTGATAATAAACCGATGATGATTGTGTTGCCTACAATTTGAGTTTATGAAGACAGCTGCTTTAAATTAAACTGTATCAGAGACTTAACAACATTACATGCTGTTTATATTTTTAGTTAGTCCATGAGAGCTGTGAAACCGATTTGTAGAGCTGTTAAATGCTTTCCCGTTTCTACAAGAGTGTTAAACAATTTGTGCAGGAAACAGCTTCGGAAATCAAAGAGCAATGCCTACAGTAGACAAGATTCTACAAGAGCAAATATGGCATTGTAGTGTGTTTTGGATGAACTGTTATTAGGGGATTGTTCTCTTACTAACTGCATTTTGGGCTGACAGAAATAGAGACTAGACTTGTGTGAACCCTTGGGGGATTTTTGTGTTTCACTTACCTTTGTCTTCTGAAAGATTTTTTATTTATTTTTTTTTTTTTTAAATTAAATTTCTATTTTGTAATGCAGACTTCTGGTACATGTCTGAAGTATCCATTTTGCATTAAATCACTGGGGATTTTTTTTAGCTTACAATAGTTGAATCCTACCAAAGACATTGTCTGATTGTCTCCTCTGCTGTATCGCATTCTGATCTCAAGTAAGATGGGTGTGTAGAATAGCTATTGTATTATCAACTAATCTCTGATTTTAATATATTTAATAAGCCTTAGTTATACTAGAGTGAGTATCATAGTAAACAAAAAAGAAAGCACTGTTGGTATGTAATCCTCTTCATCAGTGCTTGTCCAATAGAATATTTGACAAAGTGTTTTACCAGCTGTAGAGAGAGTTGAAAAATGCACAAAGCTGTCCTCTTTCTCCCAACTGCCCCTTCTCTAAGACTCTTCTTACTTGTTGATTACCAGAACTATTTGAATACAATGACTTCAGAATTCATATACTTCATTTTTAAAGAGTCATGATCAAATGTATCCTCTCTTTTCACCTGGAATGCAAAAATATAGCAGACCAGTACTTTTAACAAATTGTTTTGACAAATGTATTGCTGTGAAGAGGGGGTTTAGTATTTCAGTATATTCTTGGTATAAACAATCAAAATTCCCAGCGGGGGAGTGGGGTGAAGACACATGACAAAACCACAAAACCAAAACCTGCAGAGATGACTTATGAGAAGTTAATCTTGTCATGCTGATGTTTGTTATTTCTGGTAGTACACATTCAATATAAAGTGCAGATGTGATGCTGTGAAAGACTGAAAACTGAATGGTTCCACCTTACACGTTGTTATTGTTGTTTCATCAATCTGTGTAGCTTGCTCTTTCCAGTGATAAGATCTCCATGCTTCAGATGCCACTTCTCAATCTTGATTTGGATGTGAGAGAAAATGGTGAAATTAAACCAGTGTCTATAGAGATGAATAAGGAGGAGTTGCAGAGCCTAATAAACTCACTGGAAGCCGCTAATAAGGTAGTTTTTACCGATACCGTCTTTTCTTCCTGACTTCTCATGTACTGAGTTTAACTGAAATTCATAAAATAATAGAATAGTTTGAGTTGGAAGGGACCTTTAATGGCCATCTAGTCCAGTCCCTCTGCAATGAGCAGGGACGTTTTCAACTAGATCAGGTGGCTCAGAGCCTGATCCAGCTGACCTTGGATGTTTCCAGGGATGGGATGATGCCTCCTGTAGCTGGAATAAACAGGCTTTGTCAATAGGCTTCCCTTGATAAGGTGGCCTGTAGTAGATACCAGCCACATTGTGTGTTCTGGGTATCTTGATGAAAACTCAACATAAATCATTCATTGGCAAAATGGTAGAGTTACAGAAAGCCATACACAAGGCAGACTATCTTGGGTAGACTTCTGGGGTAATTTACCACAATTGATTGCAGATTATTATTTTTTTTTTTTTAAGGATGTAATTAGAATCCTGATAAGCATTGTAGACTGTTCAGAACACCTTAAAGTCTTGGGAGAATAGGAGGAGAAGAAAACGAAATGACAAATGTCAGATGAGAGTTGATTTTGAATGATGGGAGAGAACTCCAGAGTTCACCCAGGCGTTGCAAAATTTCAGTGGTTGGGAATGTATATGGGAGAGTTGTTTGGTTGAAACCATGTGCTTTAATTTCCATGGCATAGTAAAGCAGGAGGAAAGCTACAAAGATTCCACTACAGTAACCCAAGAAGAAAAATAATTTGAAACTTTAATTGAAGTGTTTCAGATTTCTTAATAGAAAAGACTAAAAGAAGTGATAATCTGAAGAAAAATTATTGGGGGAAGTGTCATCTGACTTGCACCCTGGTGATAACTAAATCTTGGAGTCCCTCCTTGTTCAGTTACCTTTCAGTATTAATTCTGGCTCTGTTAAAAAGGAAAGTTGGGGGTTTTTTTGTTTTGTTTTTTTAATCTAAAAATGTCTTAAATATTTATTGTATATTATCTGAGAGGTGGAATTCTCTGACATGTTGCAGGATGGATGTGGAAGTGTTGTATCAACGTGGTTTAGAAATTAGCAGCTTCTAGTTGCGTCATGACATTTAGCAAGTAAGGGGTTTATTTAGATGTTTTATGTAACGTGATGCTGTAGCTGGAATCTGTAGAACATTTAGGAAAAACTGTCAGTATGTAACAACTGAAAATAAGAGTTTTATAGCTCATAAAGTTAAAACTAAGTTACAGGAGCACTGTTAATATTTTGAATTACAAAATACACTAAAATTATGTCTATCTGTTGCTTTAATGAGGCTGATGAGAGACCTCTGACTAACTACTCAGTTCTTAGTGACGTAAATGTATTTGTCCAGATACAGGTGATGGTCTTGTGGAATGAGAGCTAACAGCTTTCTTTCCCCTGGATTTTTTTTTTCTCCAAAACTAAACAAAATCAGTAGCTTGTTGTGAACTCTGCACTATGCAAACAAGAGATTCTTCTGGGGCAGACTTTAGTCTCACACGACTTTTGTTCTGCTTGAAGGTCTGTATGGAAACTGTGGGATGTTGTAATCTCCTTACTCAATTTTATGTGCGCACAAGGAGGAATTCACTCTAGGAGTGGTCCCTCAGTTCTACTTTGTGTGGAAGGAATCTCACTGGACCTGGAAATTACCATTCTGCTTTTTGATAACAGGGAGCTGAGGAATGTTTTGCATGCATTAAATGCTAAAGTTGTTGGAAGTGAAGGTTGTGTGAGATTGTAAAAGACAGTGGAAAGAGGAATGGTGTATTTTCCAGAGGAAAGACATGTTTATACATTTGCATATCATACTGTAACAGAAAGCACAAATCTGTATTTCCTAAACTGCTTAAGTTCTGGTCTCATCCAACTTTAATCTTATTTCTTCTTTTTGAAGGTTGTCTTGCAACTGAAATGATGGAATTCAGCTCTTTCACGGTATCTGATGGCGATGGTTCCCGGATTGCCTTTAGTGGGGGAGGAGGGAAATGTTCTCTGCAAAGCCGGAAGTTGTTGATACTATAAAATACTGAAGTGAGAAGGCTATTATGACTTGTGCCCAAATAAGCAACTAATCTTTTGATAAAAATAATAGAATCTTGCATCTGTTTGACCAAAAATAGAAAAATCCAATGTACAGTTGATTTTAATACTAAAGATGTATAGAACTGTGGGAAAGCATCACTTATGATATGCCATGTACAGGTGCCTGATAAAACCAAGGCTTACTTGCATAATATGTTGTCCTTATCTAAAGTGCCATGATAATGAAGAACATGACAGAGTACTTGTAGCATTAATCTGTTTATACTTGTAAATAGTAAATAAACACTTGATTTTGTGTGGATAATTGCAGTTAAGTTGTTTCTTGATTTATTAATCACTAAACTGAATCATCTTAGATGCTGGGGAAAATCAGCTTTACAAACAAAAGCTATATAGAACCACAGATTAGTTATGGTCAGAAGGGGCCTCTGGAGGTTATCTTGTTCAACTCCCCTGCCCAGGCAGGGTCACCTAGAGCAGGCTGCACAAGACTATGTCCAGGTGGCTTCTCAATATCTCTCAAGGATGAAGACACCACAAAATCTCTAGGCAACCTCTTCAGTGCTCAGAAGTTGTGTAAAAAGCAATGAGGGCTTTGCTGAAAAGTAAAATTTGTTTAGTTTTGTTTTGTTCTTTTTTTTTTTTTTTTTTTTTTTTTTGTTGTCTTTGTTGTTGGCTTTTCA